>LOND01003619.1:0-12292 GCA_014220965.1 Paragonimus kellicotti
CCGTGGCTCGGGCTGCCGCTCACCTGAACAGTGACGTGGAATATGCTGGAAGGAAGCGTTACAAGAAGGTTGAAATTAATAGAAGTCTAAGCAAAAGAACTAGAAATGGTATGGATGCAGGTACGCCATTGACTGCGACACGCTGCCATCTCGGATAGCGTCTCTAACCAGCGATTTAAGTGATCACGAGGTCCCCATCCAGGTAGGCGATACCTATCCACTCTGCTTAGTGGAGCAGCAGTCTTTATATTTCGCAATCACGTTGTCGCTTGACCCACCAGCGTGGTTTCACCCGAATCTGTTAGTGTCTCAGTATACTAAGGGCCCGGTACGCGTAAGACGCGATTCAGCTGGCATGCGGAGTACGTGACCGAACCATCGCAGGCTGTGCAACGTGAGTAGTTGACCGATCGATCGCGCATCCCGAACGTTCCGGAATACGCACCGGCCGAACTGCGCATGGCTCACGGGGCGGGCAGGATGAGGGCCGTTGTCGTTCAGGTGTGGGAGCGCCAGTCATAATGTGGCAAGCGGAGACAACGATGGTCAAATACAGCAAGCTTGTTGATATCTTCCTTGCGAACAGGCCACGTCTCCGAACCGTAGAGCAAAACAGAACGCACACAAGCATTATATACTCTTCCTTTCAGCGACAATCGAACGTCTTTTCGACGCCACAGATGACGCAGGTTGGCAAAGGCAACTCGTGCCTTTGCTATCCTCGTTGATATCTCATCAGCAATATTACAAGCTGACGAGATAATGCTACCCAAGTAGGTGAAACTGTCCACAGTCTCAAGCGGATTACCTGCAATAAAAAGTAGGAGTGGAAATGCCCCAGTCTTGAAGTAACACTTTGCACTTTGAAGGTGCGAAGCGCATTCCATACAAACCAGCCCGGTCATTCACCTTGTTCAGCATGGTCTGCATGTCTTCGGCAAAGAGGCTAAGTAAGACAATGTCGTCCGCGTACTCCAGATCGGTCAACCGAGCGCCGGGAAGAATCTCAACACCAAGTCCACTGGACTCTTCAAGGGCACCCTCCAGAATGTCGTCCATGACGAAACTGGACATGAAGTGGGAAATCGGACACCATTGACGAACACCACTAGAAGTGATGAACGTCCGAGACAGTTGTCCATAAACCCTCACCCTGCTTGCAGAGTGAGCATACAGTGATCTCAACAGATTCACGTATTTCCCTGGTACTCCCTTGCGAAGAAGACAGTTCCAGAGAACGTTACGAGCAACTGAATCGAAAGCAGCTTTCAGGTCCAAAAAGACCAAGACCGTCGGCTGCCTATAACAGTGTCGATATTCCAAGATCCGCCGCAAGGTAAAATGTGGCCAACGTACCCTCGACCGGATCGGAATCCTGCCTGTTCTTCACGCATCTGGCGTTCTCTGGGTTTAGTGAGCCGACGTAAAATGAGGCCAGTGAGTAACTTGGAAGCAACAGATACCAAACTGATGCCTCTGTGGTTGTCACATAGACTTCGGGCTCCCTTTTTGAAAACGGGAATTACTGTTGACAAGCACCAATCGCGAGGTACCTCTTCAGTTTCCCAAAGCGTCTGGAGGAGTTTAGTCAGTTCTGATATCAACCTCTCCCCGCCATCCTTGAAAAGAGAGGGAGAGAGGTGGTCTGGACCAGCAGCCTATTACGCTTCAATAACTTGAGCTCCAGGATCACTTCTGCTTCCGACGGAGGGCCGTCTGGAATGCAATAACTGACCATTCGGATCCCGTCATCCACATAATCTGGTTGAGGCCAGCTGAACTGCTCATCAAAATGTTCAGCCCACCTGTCAAGTCGACGCGATTGATTAGTGGTAAGTGAACCATCTTTTTCACATATGGTCACTTACACGGACTCGACGAACCAGTACAACCACGGATCAGGGAAAAAGCCTTCTGCAATTCCAGATAAAAAGGCCCTTTCCATCTCTTTCGACTGTTCGACCAAGTAGTGCTCACGGTCTTTGCGCAAGCTTTTAGTCAGCTTGCGTTTAAGTTCTCGACGGTCGTCATCATATTCAGAACCAGGTGGGATCGAGCGACGCTTGTTCATGAGGTTGATCGACGCGAGGGAAATCGAGTTCTGTCGCAACTGAACAGGTGCCTCGGAACAACCATACCTTTCACAGCATGTTTTCATTAGCTGCGCGGACTTGTTCAGTGTTCGTTAGGATCACTCACCTGACTCGAACTGGGCAACTTGTTCACCAACGCCTTCTGGTAAGCGTTCTTTACACCCTCATCGCTCGAATGCCAGCTAATTACCTTGCATTTACGAGCGTGTGTCCTCTGGGTAAATGACAAAACAAAACGGGCACGCACAACAGCATGGTCCGAGTCCAGGTGGTTGCTCCAAAAGGCACGACAGTCCTTAACAGAGTGGCGCCACCTGTAACTGACTGCTATATGATCCAACTGCGTCCACGGCTGAGAAGCACACGGAGGTCTCCATGTAACACAGTGCTTCTTCCTGTGTTGAAATGCGGTGCTCGAAATATAGAGACCATGGGATGCGCACAGCTGCAGCAGTCTGTCGCCATTGTCAGTGCGTTGTGCCCGGACACCAAACATACCTCCCAGCCGCTTGTCGTCCGAGGGAAGCCGACCAAGCTGGGCATTCAAACCGTCGGCTGGTATGATGATGTCTGAGCGTTTGGTTTGTTTCAGAAGGTCAACGAGGGCGTCATAGAACGCTTCCTTGGTATCATCCGAACAGCTGTCTGTTGGAGCGTACGCCGATATAATGAATACACAACGTCTTTCTGATTTGCGTCGACAGACTTTTACCGATGTATTGAGTCTGACAGCGCACAAGCGACTGTTCACTGGGATCCAATCGAGCAAACATTGCTCTGCTCTGGAACTCAGTGCGATTCCCACTCCAGCTTGACCGCGAGATTCAGCTTCGGCGTCACCAGAAACCCTGAGAGAGAAGCGCTTGAATCGACAGTTATCTAGAGGTGAGCTCAAATGGATAACGGTGCTAGAATCGTAGACTCGCGTCTCCGACACGCAGCACACATCAAGCTCCAGACTTGAGAGAGTACTAGCCAGAGCAGCTTGCTGACCGACTTTCGGATTGTGCGCACACATTGAAAGCGCCAATGTTTACCAGTTGTCTTGGCCTCAGAAAACAATTATCGCCCGAAGGCACATGGAAGGCGGAAGAAATGGGGGGTAAAACAGTAGGAGAAAGTCGTATTGGGTTAATAATGTCACTGTCGGGAGAGCGATAACTTCTGATACTTCCCGGTCGTTTATGCCGCGGAAGGGGTTGACTTGAGGGACCCCACCCCGAGTCTCTGACTCAAAAGTCTGACCTGCGAGACAACAGGATACAGGGTTTTCTTGGGGGACCCCACCCGGAGCCAATGACTCAAAAGTCTGACTCACTTGGCAGTGAGGGGCTTGCCTAGCCCGAGGGCGCAGTGAATAAGACATTGATGTCTGATTCTGAGCACTGCTGCGCGCAGTGGATGTACTCAAAGCTACATCGGGCTTTTGGGTGATAGATGTTTTTCGACCGTATTGGATAATACGCCGGCGGTCACGGTCAACCGTTGGGCGATCGGAGTGCTCTTTGTTTGAGGGTACCTTTTCTAACCCCCTTCTTCCTGATACGGAAGACAGCAGTGCCGCAACTATAAAAATAGTTCTGCTGTATGCCCATAGGATCGTGCCTCACTACCTAAGCACTCCTACGCGGTCAGTAGTGCGACATACAATCCTATGAGTGTAACTGCTTTTCGTCTGGCTGCTCCCCTTTGGCCTGTCTGACAGGGTTGAACCTGGAAGGACCGGAGTCCTAGTCAGCATAGCCCGCCGGATCAAAACAGCACACAAGCCCGACCACCTCGTCAAGGTAGCAGTATAGATCAAAAGCTGTCAAAAGAGTTTTCGAGACTCTTGCAAATTCGGAAGTACAGTCAACGGAATTGACTCAACAGAAAAGCAAATGCTCTTTCTTAACATATCCTCCCTGCGTCACAAAAGCTCCACTGAAAGAGAACATAGACTGTTTGTTTGTCTTTGTTGTGACCAGCAACCTAGATGTTCATACACCCTCAACTGAACTCAAAAGACTGTTACACTTTGTGTTCACAGCACGGTTTAGATTCACTGAGGAACTATATCGGCTAGTGGATGATGTGGCAACGAGAGTCCCATTAGGGCTGTTCGCTGACATCTTCAAGGCGAAGCTTGAAAACGATCCCCTTAAAAAGTCACTAATAAATGCAAGGTTTATAATCGATAAATTGATGGAATCCTATGTGTGGTCAAAGAACACGTTAATCCATGGACCTTTTAAAGGTTTTCAATTCGACAAACAGCAATGTGACATTTACACAAGAATCCGAACTAAAAAGACAGCTGGCTCTGATAGACATACCTATCCAGTGCCGTGCAGACGGATCTGTTCACTGTAAGGTACATAGAAAAGAAACTTGGAATGACTAGTATACCCATTTCAGCGATTCTATCCGATTAACACAAAAGAACTCTCGTAAGCCGTAGACAGGATATGACTCCCAACGGATTCACCTTTCTACATACGTTATTCTTGCAAAATAACATCGCGAGAAGAGAGACAATAAGTATCTAGCTGATAAGAAAGCAGTGTATAGTTCTTTGCCAATTAAAAGTGACATACTTACTGAAATATTCCCTGGAAGATTCAATACTGTGACTCTAAGTCATCATGTTTTCGAAATACGTATCTGTTTTAAATCTACTCCGAGAGAGGTGAGGTCTTTTAAAATCTTAAAGATCAACATTTTGAGTGGAATTGGGTTATGCATGGACAACCTGTTATGGTCCTGTTGTATTTATGTATTCTCTTATTACAGACAACGCAGCGGAAAGACGTGAATGATAACGAAGTCCTGAGATATTAGAACTGAGGTCTTCAGGTAAAAGACAAGTGGTTAACAAGAGCAGTTGAAATAGCTCGTCTCGTGTACAACTGAATAAGTTAATTGCTACCACTGAAACTTGCTTCTAGGACACAGTGATCGACCTTCCAGAGATCTAACAAGATTCATCGTGCTCCAGTCAACCGGGGTTATTTCTCAAAAGTACTGGTCTAAATACAACGCCCAAAGTTCCGAGTTAATTCGTGTGTGGTAAGGATACTCTGTAATTCAACTGTCACTTTGAAAAGAATGTAAATCAATCATTACAAAGACCACAAAATTCAATTTTCCATTTAGAGTTTACGTGAACTAACTCGTGCAGAGATATTCGTCGGAGAACAAAAAACTACGAAGTGACAAAAAACACTTTCAACGTGTTCGCACCACACCTGTGTGCGCAAGAACAAGAGCTTGCCAAAATCAAGCATCAGCTCAGGACGAACAATGGGGCAACTGCAGTGTGGTTTGTGCTGGACCACTTATTACTTCATTTATATAATAAGTAACCAGTGGAAACACGAAGGAATAAGAGCGAAACTCGAGTCTAGTGCTTCCTTTCGAAGTGGGCTAGCCGAAAGGCTTATCTGAATGCGAGGCTGCGATCAAGTGTGGGTGGTGTTCAACTTAAGATAACCTGAATCCCCGAACTTCTAATAAACAGTTAAACCGTGATTACATATTATCGTTAAAGTCCTAAAATTAGCCCACTCAAGCGATGTGCCTAATTGCAAGCATTATTTCAGAAGTGACCGGGAACACCATCAGTATGCAGAGTCAATACTAATTCATCATTCCTGACGTCGACTGCCATTCACACTAACCCTACTATTCGAATAGAGTGCGTGAAAAATCAATACAAATTATGTACACCGGGTTGAAAGTCTCGATATGTTAATCGGCCAAACTGAGGAACAGTACAGATTTGACAAATAAACATTCAAAAATTAACTATGCATTTAACCCACGTGCATCGTGCTAGTCACTTTTGCTCCGTTTCAAAGTTTTAGATGGACATAATGTGATTTACATTTATCCGTTCTGTATGAAATATTTGGTCCTTCAAAATATAGAACACGACTCAGGTTGCATGAAATGTGAGTCTTAAAAATGAATAGATATTTTACGTTCTGTTTGAAATTGACCTAATCACAATGTAACGGCATCCTTTTCCGGATCAGCCTGTCACAGTGATCGACGCCAAAGGACGCCTGCGCCAAAATCACACCACATATGGCTTGTGTTATACCAATTATAGTTCCATTCACACATTACGTATCCAGTGGAAACACCAAGCAATAAGACCATGAGGTGTGCGCTAGCAGGTCTTTATGGCCGAGGCAGTCAATGCTGGTTAACCAGATGGTAGACTGATAGGGAACAAAAATGTGGAGACTCCAGTAGTAAGATCCAAACTGGGAAGAAAAATGTTGAAGAGATAAGGCAAGGAGTATGGAATGATGCTCTCCAGATAGGAGAAGGAAGAAAAACAGGGGTTTAGAGTCGGACCGATAAACACACAAGACACTCATCATACAATGCACTAATCAAACGGAGGAAAAAAGCCAAAGAGGACGATGATGTATAATTCTGAAAGCGAGCGGGCGATCTGACGAACGACCATGGTTGTTGGAAGATTCAAACGAAGGTGTATATGTGCTTATATAACTGACATAAGATACTTGAGTCTAACGGACTCACCGTCTTTTTGTCGACGGTACGTTATGAGTACGTCGATAACGTAACAATCTGAGATGGCCAGCGCATTTGTGGCTGCATTCATCGCATCGCCATTAAGTAATACCGCCACAACCTATGACACTTATGATATTGTTGTGTCCTCAAAACCTACGAAAGTCATTAATGGAACTCGTGTATCGCAGCGAGTAGCCTATACAATTACCGTATCGTGAATGTAGAAGACAGGTACGGTGAAGCAGTAGTATCGTATTGTACCGCGGAGGACAAACGTACGGTAGGAACTGCAGGCGACAACAAGGGGGCACGAATGTACTGTGAGACGACGAACTGCACAAGGTCTGCACGCAAGCGTAATAAGACAGCAATCACTTGTCCAACCGGGAAGGTCACATGGCGAATCCAATCAGAGACAGGCAAACACAAGGTTGTGTGCGCATTTGCGTGCCGTGAACAGGATCATGTAAACGGACGCACACTGCATGTCTGTAAGTGCACACTTAACAGGACATAACAGATAACTTCCCGTACCGCTAGTTTGAATTCACGGTCGGGTGAAAACTGATCACCTTATCTTAAAACATTTGTTCGGGTCGCATTCCACCAGACCGTCCGGTTCAACGCCAAGTCCTCCCAAAATCTAATATCAATGGTGCAACGCGAAAGACTCATCTGGATAACATCCCGGTATCGCAACTTCTGACCACCAGTTTAACTGCTCTCACTTGCCCGCACAGCAGCTAATTTCGACTCCGTTCGTCGGTCATCCTACGAACGTGTCCTAGCCAACGAAGCTGATTGAGCATCAGTGTGGTTTCAACCTCGTCCGTGTCTGCTCGTAGAAGTATTGCAGTGTTCGCAATCATATCCGACCATATCAGACCTGTTGGTGATTCAGCTTGACCGCGAGATTCAGCTTCGGCGTCACCAGAAACCCTGAGAGAGAAGCGCTTGAATCGACAGTTATCTAGAGGTGAGCTCAAATGGATAACGGTGCTAGAATCGTAGACTCGCGTCTCCGACACGCAGCACACATCAAGCTCCAGACTTGAGAGAGTACTAGCCAGAGCAGCTTGCTGACCGACTTGTCGGAGAGTGCGGACATTGAAGGCGCCAATGTTTACCGGTTGTCTTGGCCTCAGAAAACAATTATCGCCCGAAGGCACATGGAAGGCGGAAGAAATGGGGGGTAAAACAGTAGGAGAAAGTCGTATTGGGTTAATAATGTCACTGTCGGGAGAGCGATAACTTCTGATACTTCCCGGTCGTTTATGCCGCGGAAGGGGGTTGACTTGAGGGACCCCACCCCGAGTCTCTGACTCAAAAGTCTGACCTGCGAGACAACAGGATACAGGGTTTTCTTGGGGGACCCCACCCGGAGCCAATGACTCAAAAGTCTGACTCACTTGGCAGTGAGGGGCTTGCCTAGCCCGAGGGCGCAGTGAATAAGACATTGATGTCTGATTCTGAGCACTGCTGCGCGCAGTGGATGTACTCAAAGCTACATCGGGCTTTTGGGTGATAGATGTTTTTCGACCGTATTGGATAATACGCCGGCGGTCACGGTCAACCGTTGGGCGATCGGAGTGCTCTTTGTTTGAGGGTACCTTTTCTAACCCCTTCTTCCTGATACGGAAGACAGCAGTGCCGCAACTATAAAAATAGTTCTGCTGTATGCCCATAGGATCGTGCCTCACTACCTAAGCACTCCTACGCGGTCAGTAGTGCGACATACAATCCTATGAGTGTAACTGCTTTTCGTCTGGCTGCTCCCCTTTGGCCTGTCTGACAGGGTTGAACCTGGAAGGACCGGAGTCCTAGTCAGCATAGCCCGCCGGATCAAAACAGCACACAAGCCCGACCACCTCGTCAAGGTAGCAGTATAGGTCGGGTGACTTGCATTTACCCGGCTCAAAGCAGCATCGGCGACTGTGTAACAGGTATAGTGCCGTGACACTCCCTAACTTGGAACAGTAATCGGTTGTGTTGTTATCGTGATGATACATGATTATTCTCAGCGCGTGCACGGGTCACATGATTCGGCCTTGGAGAACGTAATCCTCCTTTTGTCACAGGTGCATTTTGTGCTGAAATTCCAGTTTCAGTAATCGACTGCAATACACCCAACGAATCAACTGGAATTATACAGATTAGGAAGAGTTTAAGATGCTTACATACGTTTCTCTGTGTTGGACGGCAATGAGGGAACGGAGAATAGAGGAAGAGCAGACAAGAAGGAAGTAAACAAAGGGAGAGTTTCGTTTCAGAACTGCTAAGGATTGTGGGAACGTGGCCGAAAATGTGGCTAAGTTAGTTGGAATATAAGAAGGGAAATGTGGCTTGTAAATGCAATTACCCTTGAAGCAAACGCACTTTACCAGGTAATGATTTGACAGCATTGGCATTAGAGATCTTACACTAATCGTCAATTTACAAGAGCCGAGTCGGACTAGAAAGTACTGTGGCTGGGGCTGCCGCTCACTATAATATTGAAATGGAATAACCTAGAAGAAATATTCACCAAAAAGATAAAAACTCATAAGGAAAGGCCAACTGGAGGAGCTAAAAATGGTTTGAATGCAGTTACACCATTGATTGTGTTCCTAATCAGTGATTCGAGTGATCATAAGAACCCCAACCGCGCAGACGACTTCTACTCACGTTGCTTAACGGAACGGACATGTTTCGTGACCACGTTGTCGCTTGACCATCCACGTGGTTTCACCCAACTGTTGGTGGTCTCAGTATATAATGCCCGGTATGGTAAACGCTCAGCTGGCATGCGGAGTACGTGACCTAACCATCGCAGGCTGTGCAACGTGAGTAGTTGACCAATTGATCGCGCATCCCGAGCGTTCCGGAATACGCGCCGGCGAACTGCCGCATTGCTCACGCGATCAGTCCACTTAATGTGGGCTAATTGGCGGAGACAACGATGGTCAAATACAGCAAGTCTGTTGATGTCTTCCTTGATAACAGACCATATTTCTGAATCATAGAGCAAAACAGAACGCACACACACAAGCATTATATACTCTTCCTTTCAGCGACAACCGAACGTCTTTTCGACGCCACAGATGACGCAGGTTGGCAAAGGCAACTCATGCCTTTGCTGATATCAACAGTATTACAAGCTGACGAGAGAGTGCTACTCAATTATGTGAAGATGCTAACCGTCTCGTGCGAATTGCCTGCAATAAAGAACTTAGGAGTGGGAAATCCTCGGTCTTGAAGGAGCACTTCGAAAGTGTGAAGCGCAGTCTATACAAAACAGCCCGGCCAGTCACCTTGTTTAGCGTCATCCTGATAGCCGATCAGACTAGACTTAAAGTGAAAACACGAGTGCGTGCGTCAAGTGTTCGCTTAAAGTCATCCACAGGTGGCACTGGCGCGACAGATTCAGGCAGAGTGACCCAGACTGGACATATTTTAACGATATCAAGCTACTGGAAACGAGTCCCGGAGAAGAATGTCAGCACCAGCCAGAAGGTATGGAGAACGAGGAGTTTTCGCTGATTACCTTTTCCACAAAAACAGCAAGTGAAAAAGAGCGTAAATGGGAGAATCAACTTTATGTGATCGACAACCTGTGGATTGAACAGTTTCACCACATGTGTAAGTCTGAAGAAAGGATAAAGTAGGGAGTCACTATAACGAACACCACACTAACATAAAGCGAAGAATTTGCTTGATCTCGACATGTCTCAGGAGTGAATGTTTGTTTATTGTAACGAACTAGATTATAGTGAAAGCCCCATCATACCAAACAAATTGACCATCCACGCAAATATTTGTGATTGATATAATGAAATGTATAAAGTGAACCACAACCCAATCAGTAGTATGGCACTAGCAGGCTTAACGGTGGATGACCGGTTCGGGGTTCTTATCACAACTATTAGTTTGGCTAAGCATGTTGGGTTGGGTCCATCGTGTGCATCACCCACTCAATCTGTATCCCGCTCGATAGCAAAAATATATTTGAATCAAACCGGGAAGAGGACGGTAATGAAAATGTGAGCGTTCGGCAAACAAGGATCACACGTCGTCTGTTTATTCTGTTCAACTTAGTACGTTCAAACGGGGACTAGAGGTCTTCACAAATGTCTACGGATAATCGGATCGAATAAAAATGAACTGTGACAGAGTACAGGCAATGGATGAATATTGATCAACCATACTGAGTGAGTACTATCGTAAGGAGCATATACCGTGCCAAAAAATGTGGAGGGATGGCGAAAGGCAGACGTTTGCAGTATGACCCCATGGCGCGCAAAAATGTTCAGTTACTGGTAAGTAGTAGAGGATATTTTACGTTCTGTTTGAAATTGACCTAATCACAATGTAACGGCATCCTTTTCCGGATCAGCCTGTCACAGTGATCGACGCCAAAGGACGCCTGCGCCAAAATCACACCACATATGGCTTGTGTTATACCAATTATAGTTCCATTCACACATTACGTATCCAGTGGAAACACCAAGCAATAAGACATGAGGTGTGCGCTAGCAGGTCTTTATGGCCGAGGCAGTCAATGCTGGTTAACCAGATGGTAGACTGATAGGGAACAAAAATGTGGAGACTCCAGTAGTAAGATCCAAACTGGGAAGAAAAATGTTGAAGAGATAAGGCAAGGAGTATGGAATGATGCTCTCCAGATAGGAGAAGGAAGAAAAACAGGGGTTTAGAGTCGGACCGATAAACACACAAGACACTCATCATACAATGCACTAATCAAACGGAGGAAAAAAGCCAAAGAGGACGATGATGTATAATTCTGAAAGCGAGCGGGCGATCTGACGAACGACCATGGTTGTTGGAAGATTCAAACGAAGGTGTATATGTGCTTATATAACTGACATAAGATACTTGAGTCTAACGGACTCACCGTCTTTTTGTCGACGGTACGTTATGAGTACGTCGATAACGTAACAATCTGAGATGGCCAGCGCATTTGTGGCTGCATTCATCGCATCGCCATTAAGTAATACCGCCACAACCTATGACACTTATGATATTGTTGTGTCCTCAAAACCTACGAAAGTCATTAATGGAACTCGTGTATCGCAGCGAGTAGCCTATACAATTACCGTATCGTGAATGTAGAAGACAGGTACGGTGAAGCAGTAGTATCGTATTGTACCGCGGAGGACAAACGTACGGTAGGAACTGCAGGCGACAACAAGGGGGCACGAATGTACTGTGAGACGACGAACTGCACAAGGTCTGCACGCAAGCGTAATAAGACAGCAATCACTTGTCCAACCGGGAAGGTCACATGGCGAATCCAATCAGAGACAGGCAAACACAAGGTTGTGTGCGCATTTGCGTGCCGTGAACAGGATCATGTAAACGGACGCACACTGCATGTCTGTAAGTGCACACTTAACAGGACATAACAGATAACTTCCCGTACCGCTAGTTTGAATTCACGGTCGGGTGAAAACTGATCACCTTATCTTAAAACATTTGTTCGGGTCGCATTCCACCAGACCGTCCGGTTCAACGCCAAGTCCTCCCAAAATCTAATATCAATGGTGCAACGCGAAAGACTCATCTGGATAACATCCCGGTATCGCAACTTCTGACCACCAGTTTAACTGCTCTCACTTGCCCGCACAGCAGCTAATTTCGACTCCGTTCGTCGGTCATCCTACGAACGTGTC
>LOND01003620.1:22130-32348 GCA_014220965.1 Paragonimus kellicotti
ATGTCTGACTATTAACTGCGCAAACGTCTCCTCACCAAACTATGGGGCACCGTCATAGTGTAAACGTTGCGGGTGGTGAAGCTTGCTGGACTTCCGTCCTCAAATCGGGTGGTGAAATGACCCTTTGATATGAAACCTGATTGATTGCCCCATTGTTTTTAGCCAGTTAGTCTGACTCATGCTTGGTTATTTGTTGCGTTTGACATGTTGACTTGAAATCGGATCGGTTTATTATCGTTGTTTTGTGAACGACTGTCCAATACTTCGTTAGTGGTCAATAGGACCATCTGTTTGCGTCTGCTTACCCACTGTCACTACTTGACCATTGGTTTGATTTATGTCGAGTCTTTCAAATGCACTTTTTGTATATGGTCATGGTTGCGTTTGCATCCCCTTAAGCTGTTCGTCATAAGCCGGGTTCAACGAAAAACGATCGCGTCTGTTGGTGGCTAGTTCGTGTTTACGCAGTTGTGTAGAAACCGCCGTTCAGTTTGAATGACACCATGTTTTTCACAGTCAGTTCGTTTGATTGAGTGTATTATGTTTCTTCTGTCGATGGATTTGAGTTGTTCTCTTGGTTCTGATAGTATTCTTTGTATGGTTGCTGTTATTCGATGTACTAGCGTGACGTCGTAGGGGTCTTGTAGTCACTCCCGATGTTTTTATTGTATAATCCAGCAGTCTTCTGTGCTTATCATTCTGTAGAGTTTGAGTTTCTTCCCTCTTGTATCAGGCTGCGTCTGATAAAATTTCATGGATATCCTTTACTAAGTAAAACCCATTAAAAGTGCTATTCCTCCTTGCTTCTTAGTGCTGTGGTGCTACAGTGTTTCTGCTGTTCTAAACAGATTTTTGATGCAATCGCTTTCATGGCTAATTGAATAGTTGCTGTAACAGCTGACAAGTTGACATGTATGTATTTTCGGTAAACTGAGATCTCTTGTTTCCGTTGACTAATAAATCTATGAAAGGCAGCTTGTCGTGTTCTACCTTCATGGTCACTTTGATACCATTTGAAATATTTTTGATTAGTAACTTGTTTGTATCATTTTCTTTCGAGGTACCGGAGTACTACAGATGTGTCAACATATCGTATTCTCAGGTCTCGTTCAAACTTTCTCCGGCCTTCTAATATCTAGCCACTGCATCATCGCATTAGCGATGACTCCAGATATACCAGATACCAGATACTTTTCGGCTTCAGTGCTCCACTTGTTAAGAGTTTATCTTCCAGTGTCCTTGCAGTGCTTCTCCGGCCATGGTAAGGCCGATTTATGTCAAAAGCGCCGTTATACTATATAAAACCATGGATTCGGCTTCCCCTATTTCGAGGTCTTTCTTTCTGTCCGTAAAATATCGAGCATTGTTAATAGATTTTGATTCATCGATGAGGCTTCAAGGTCGTTTCCAAAGCAACCGGAAGTGACCGGTCATGTCTTGGGTCAAAAAGTCATTCTATACTTTTATATAAAAACAAACATTCTTGACCACCACTAGAGAAATCGCTGATGCTGTTACATACTGTTGATGTGCTTTCGTTTTGATGACGAACTGCTTGCCGTCAATACATTAAGCTCGGCAAATGTCCCAACGCCCCAGCCATCAACCTGAGCCACCAAATTTACTGTTTTCAGCTACCTTAATGTGCTCTGTCTGGACGCCGTTAAGTACTCGGTTAGCAGGGTGCTTGTTGTAGAACAATGATGTGCTATCAGATGAACATCGATATCACTCGAAATTGGTAAATAGTTAAACCCGAATCACTTGTGCAACACGGCTCTTATGTGCATCAAAAATCGTCGTGTGTTTCCACAACTGCGCGATAGATAGAACTGCCACTTTTAATCTAGAGATGTTTTTTTCGGAGCACAGTATGCTGACTTCGTTGTTAACAGCTAAGAAAGCATACCGATCCTTACAGCTACAGCTATTATTTCGTCTGTCATGTAAGGATTACTAGAAAATCTGGATTGCAATTCGTCTGATCGTTATCTGATTTTCCTAGTCGTGCTGCAAAGGTAAGCAAGAAGGCTGGCAAGACTATTAGATAAGGTGTGGGCTGTTTTATAGACCTGGGAAAGCTTCCAATGATACGGCCTATATCGTATTCCCTATTATCAACGGGTTAGTTGCAACAAACATGTCAACTACGGGCTATTCTCAAAAGTCTCCCTGAAAGCATAATGGACGACCAGTTTCTGGCTTACAGTGTCCACGTACATTATTGCTTGGTGTTCAACATTGGATCTCATGTTTTACTAATCTGCTGAGATCAAAATGTAGCAGACTAAGTTGGCCGTTAAGAATAAACTATGTAGGAAGCTTAACTAGTATGATGTCGTTAGCTGTTTGCTTCTACAACTCAGGCTATGTCGTGGACAGATGGTATTTGGGTTGCATTTTATCATTCCTCAGTTAAACCTCACCGTCTGTAGGTTCCCCATTGCTATCATACGCCGGTGTCGTGAAAAATTGCGAGGTGGACAGATGATGACCTGGCGTAGACAAATGAAATCGTTCACGAAGGGGTTGGTCACTGTAGGTCGGGTTCGTCTCCCGGGCTGGGGCCCTCGCGACTCACAGAGTCGGTGGCTTGAGACGTTAGGTGAGATGGTCGTGAATGTTGTCGTTGTTGTCTGTGAAGTGAGTGCACTTAATGATGCGGGGCAGTGAAAGCCGTAAGGAAGCTGTCTTGCTGATGACGCCTTACTTTCACTCACAGCTCGGTTGTTTGTTTGCAAGGTGTAGGCGCCTTGATGTTGTATGTTTGAATATAGACGTAGCTATTTTTAGTAGTTAGGTCCACTTCCCCTCCCCTCCTCTGTTTTCTTCTTTCTTCCTATATAGGTTTTTTTCTTCGTGGTTGTGTGGCAGTTAAGCATCAGTGTGAACCACTGATGTATTGCTGTCTATGATGATGATGATAATGAAGTAACGAGTGGTTAGAACGGTAAAGCTCTCAGGTAGTCTTGCGATTTTACGTCGCTGGGCCTCAACGCACATACTTCTGTTCAACTCGTGTAAATACACAGTGATGTATTTCGGCCACTCGTCGCATGCAGTACATTTTGTTTGTAGAAAGCTAAGAAATTCTGTCTATAAGCGAGGCAGAAAGCCGAGCGTGTCGAAATATCTCAACTTGTCTCCAAACCGCGTTTGGTTGATGAAGCTAGCACGACACTTGGATGCTAACCCGGTTGCAGGAACCGCTTTCAATTAGAAAACTCCGTTGATGTTCAGCTGGTTGGCACATCCTCATTTTGAGTTAACTGTTCAAGCTTAACGCCCCCTTCTTATTGGAGATATCGATCAGTTAACGACTGCATCTTAGATCATAGTTTACTTTCTTACTAAGAAAAATTAGTCAGCCTGCCGACTTCTGAGAGACGAATTTATTTTGATCTGCAGATTGTGTCACTCGTTTCATTTTCTGAGACATTCTTACACTCAATCCGGATCACTGTATCCGAGTCCACTCGCAGAAGTTACAACTCCAAGTGAGTCAGTTGAAGTGCGAGTAGCATTCCTTCGATGTTATGGTACGTCCATCCTGAGACACTGCTTGAATCTGTCGTTACAACGTCCACGAATGGCTTCGCGCGAATACTTGCTGTTTACCTTGTTGGCGCTGTTCCAAGTCTCCAATCTATGCGGGCATGTGAAAAATTCCCAAATACCGTGTGACCTTTAGTATTATTGTTAGTAAGTCGCTGTTGAAGCACGCTTCTTTCGTGTTTGTTTGCTCATGTATGAGTCAAATCACCCTCGTATTGTTATGTTTCATACTCCATTGCTCGTTACTATTTCTGAAACGAACACCGCTATACGCATTTTCTAACAATTCATTTTGTACCGCTTCAATACTTTCCAGTAGGTATTTGTAAACGTTGTAAGCCTCTGCTCTGTAACACCCAAGTGAGTCTAGTGATTGTTTTACAGTCACTTATAGAGGACGTCGGTCTACCTAAGACTTAGAAGTAAAAAGGTGTTTTGGCGAACAGTCTGTTTTCGGTTATTCATCATCGGGCCAATTACATAACATTTTATATCATCATGGTTGTCAAGCGAGCAAAATCAAAAGCAATTAGTCACACAATTATGTCATGTGGTTGTGAATTGGAGGGCAATTAGGTGACAAAATTGCCCAACGGAGTTGTCGAGTCAGTTACGGGGGGCCATGGTAACCGCAGGGCCTGTACAAATTTCTTCTGAGCGCACAACTGTGGATTGCGCAACCGAATTCCGATCGCCTCCGCAGTGGCCAGAATACGAAATTTGACTCCTCTGGATTGACGACTGGGCAAGCGGTAAATGGGCTGGAAAGCTACTTCCGGTGAGATTTGGTGACCTGAATCAACAAGGTGAAGTCCATTTCGAGTGCAATTCTGGCGCACCTTGTTGATTCAGGGCACCAAGTCTCACCGGAAGTAGCTTTCCAGCCCATTTACCGCTTGCCCAGTCGTCAATCCAGAGGAGTCAAGTTTCGTATTCTGGCCACTGCGGAGGCGATCGGAATTCGGTTGCGCAATCCACAGTTGTGCGCTCAGAAGAAATTTGTACAGGCCCTGCGGTTACCATGGCCCCCCGTAACTGACTTGACAACTCCGTTGGGCAATTTGTCACCTAATTGCCCTCCAATTCACAACCACATGACATAATTGTGTGACTAATAGCTTTTGATTTTGCTCGCTTGACAACCATGACGATATAAAATGTTATGTAATTGGCCCGATGATGAATAACCGAAAACAGACTGTTCGCCAAAACACCTTTTTACTTCTAATGAACTCATGGGGCTATTCGAATCGTTGAAACAATTCCAAGGATCCTACCTAAGACTTGTGCATTATCGAGTAACTTCCTGCTCTTAGATCTCATTTTCCAGTTTCTTTCCCGGTGTATTCCCCGCTCGTAAATCTCTGATGTACCACTGACCTTCTAGTGCAGCAGCTTCTGTAAACGTTTACCAGGCAGCACTTAATGTTAACATTTCTGAGTCATTGCCTTCGTTTGGTTCAAAAGAGTACTGTCACTAAATTTCCGTAGTTAAGCTAGTCTTCTGCGAAGACAGTATATTTGGGTTGATTCAACCACTGTTATCTTGGTTGACTTCGACGATGGTGAAGCTGGTTTCCGAAGAGTTCGATTAAAGAATACGAATATTATTTCGCTAACTGGGTTGGTGAGTTCGATCGGTAACCACTGGAACGCTGTTTTCTCCAGTTTTTGACTTCACTGGCCGTCAGTCCGAGGTTATCTCAACCGCATGTGAAAACGGAAATCGCCAATTTATATTTTGTCACGGCGGCTTGTTTAATAGACCTGGTTGTAGATGCGTGATCCTTGGGGTTTCATCCAGTTTGATCTTTGATTGTTTAATGAAACCCTGAGGCAGTCAAACGGATCTGTGTTATGTCTACTCTCAGTTGAATGGCGGATGATCGGTAATGCGGACACTCGGTCGTTGACCAGAGCTTACATCGACTGCTGTGAAGTCTGTCTAGCCAGATACCTGGGTATATGTTTCGCCATTCGATTAGTTCACTTGTTCTCAGTTATTCACGAGTAGCTGGATTCGATGCTGTATTTTACCGGGGATTTGCCTATTCTTCTCGATAAGCTCTGCAGTCGTCGACTGCGTGTTGGCTAGCAGTCGCAGCAAGACCGCAGAACGTTTGTATGCCGTGTTTAGTTTAGGACAATTGTACTCGAAGACCACAACACCTGTGCATAGCGGCTGTCTGAGTACAAACACTTTACATGTGGTGTGCATGTCTATTCGTGGAAAGTTTAATTTCTTATGATAATTATTAAAGTTAAGTGAATATCCATTCTCTAGTTGTTCTTTTTTCAAGCGTAACGCCTCAGTTGGCACTTTCCGATGAATTGGCATGTATTGTTCTGTAATATGGTAATGTAGCACTGCAGCGTAGCACCCTGGTTGATAGATTTGGAACCACCCACTGAGACTGAGGTTCGCAATTGCCTTTCGGCTCTCAATCGTAATAGGGCTGCTGGCCCAGATGATCTCGTGCCGGCACTTTTCAAAGAAGGTGGAGAGGCGTTAGTAGAGGCATTGACTCAGTTGTTTCAACTTGTGTGGACGACGGAGACCATCCCTCCGTGCTGGATCACTCGATAATAGTTCCCATATTTGAGAAAGATATCAGGGGCTGTTGTGAAAATCCTGGGGCTAGTTTGACCCCAGTCCATATATGATTCTGGCATCCATTATACTTTGTCGACCCACTACATCTCAGGAAGTAGACATTCGGAAAGAACAAGCAAAGTTTCGTCCCGAGTGAGGTTGCATTGATCAAATTTTTACTCTTCGTCGAATTCTAGAGCAACGTCATGTGTACCGCCGACCAACAATTGCCGTATTTCCTCGACTATAAAGGTGCGTTCGATTCGGTGGACCGATCTACACTTTTAGAGTCGCTTAAACGCAGGGTGTACCGACCAAGTATGTGAACATACTGTCGGCGCTTTATTCCCATACTTCTCAGATTAGGGTTTACGGTGAACTGTCTGACAGTTTCAGCACCAGGAGTGGCTTACGTCAAGACTGTCCCCTTTCACCATTTTTGTTTAGTTTTGCGGTGGACGATATAATGGAGGACTGTGGCACTCATAAGATGTCGGCGTGGACCTCCTATCTGGGAAGATAGTGCTAATCTGGTTTAATCTGATGGAGTAGGTTATTGGCTATTCTGGCATTTCCAACACAGCACAAGCAATGCTGAAGGCCATTTCCCGTTCTGCTAAATGCCTCGGAATGCGCTCTGTAGCTTCAAAATGCTAATTCCTTCTCCAAGATTGCTGTGATAACGTAGGTTTATTGTTAAATAATGAAGTTATGGGAAGCTGCAGCGACGGCGTAAGTGTAGGGAATGAAATAGAAGTGCGTATATCTAAGTCTAGGGTGGTGTTCGCCAATCTGGGGGCAATCTGGAGGCATTTCTCTAAACTCAAGAGGGTCGCGTTTACCAGATGACAGTGAGGGCTGTATTACTTTACGGCAACGAAACCTGGCCGCTCAGGGTAGAGGACGTGAACCGTCTTCAGGTATTTGACCACCGATGTCTGCGTTCGATCGTTCGTATCGGGTGGCACCAGCGAGTAAGCAACGAGGAGGTTAGGAAGCGGGTATTTGGCACTGATTGTCAAACGAGTTCTTTCGTTCAATCTTACATTTGCACAGACTTAGATGGTTAGGTCATGTACTAAGGATGCCAGCTAGTCGTTTGCCACACCGAGCACTGTTTGCCGACGCTGCGGCCGACTGGCGCAAGGTGCGAGGTGGACAGATGACCTGGCGTAGACAAATGAAATCGTTCACGAAGGGGTTGGCCACTGTAGATCGGGTTCGTCTCCCGGGCTGGGGCCCTCGCGACTCAGAGTCGGTGGCTTGAGACGTTAGGTGAGATGGCGGCTAATCGAGCTCATTGATATGAATGTTGTCGTTGTTTTGCTGAGTTGTCTGTGAAGTGAATGCATTTGTTGATGCGGGGAAGTGAAAGCCGTATGGAATCTGTCTTGCCGATGACGCCTTACTTTCACTGACAGCTTGGTTGTTTGTCTGCAAGTTCTAGGCGCCTCGATGTTGAGTGTGTGACTGTAGACATAGCTATCACAGTCGCTGTACAGAATTCTGCACGCTGAATAGATCCACTCGAAATCTTACTCGGCATTTAATCGAACATTCTGTATTGTTTTGTAGTGATTTTTGTTCATCACGCAGTCGATACCTCTATCATCTCTGTCAAGAGTCTTATGCCGATGCACATTGTGTTTAATAATGCAGGTGTAGCTGCGGAACCGGCTATCTATGAATAACTAAAAGGAATCCAACTATCCGAATGGCTTGTTAAACAGACCTCACAACAGTCAACTCAGATTTTGATGCGTGATGGATTGTCCACATCATCTCCGTAACTTATTCAAAACTGAATGCACTACTAATCTGTCTCGTTGCTTAACGGTTCTCTTACGCACTTAAGGTTCATTCTTGTTAGAGTTGACCGAAACTGTACTTATCATGTGGCTAAGACCAAGCATGTACATTCAAAATCTACTTACAGCAAAGTTAAAGCCGGAGTGATATGTATATATTTCAATCACATTGTTCGATTTTCACTCAGCGGTTTTGTAGGAGTTGTGAGCTTTTTATTGATGTGAACTATACATCTAACAATCAGTTGCAGTTCTGGCATTCCCGTAGACTTTCCAGCCAGCGCCTTTCGAAAGAAAGCATCATACCTTAGTTTCGTCCTTTGTTGGAGTTCGTCATTAGTGTCTACTGTTACCTCGGCTGGGATTTGGATTTTGTTTGCGCTTTCATAGGGCAAACGTTTTGAACTCTACACCACTGACCTCACACTAGGTATGTCTGAATTATCACACGCAGCCACATTCGAAAGAGATTGACTGAAGACTACACGGTTATGCTGAGGCTGCAATCATTTGTAAGTGATGCTGAGTTTGCATTAATATAATTCGTTTGTTTCGCTTTTCAGTATTACACGTTTATGGCTGGAGAGTGTAGGTGAAATATAATCTCACAGTTCTCGTTTATGGATTTGTGCTTCTGCTCTCTATGGTTGTTGAAGAAACGAGCTTTTAAAAGGGAATCTGCAGACTCTGTTTTACGTTATTACACCAGGGGAGCTTGTGAGAAAAGGATAGATCCGTTGAAGTTGTGCCTTTGGAATACGGAACATCATTTAGACTCAAGTTTAGTCATGTACGAGGTATTGAAGCTCGAAGGGAAAGCTAAACAAACAGATTTGCAGTTGGTACTGCATATTCTGTTTCTACCTGCAAGTGTTCGTAGTAGTGCTACTTTTTGCAGTTCTTTTGTACACCTGGTTTATCTGATCTTTATTATTTCGGCTTTGAAGGACGTTATTTGCGCCGGTGGAATGGAGAGCATGTCAAACATTCCGTTTTATCTTCCTCGACGAATGCCAACCTATGGTGGAGCAACACTTTACGATGGCTTAGTACACGATGGCTTGACAGACGCCAAGCTTCAAATTCATATGGTAAGTTGTGGCTTTTTTACTTGGGATGTATTTCATCGTGTGATTCCATTTCCTATCCATACGATCTGATTCGTGACAACAATAATCCTGCAGAGAACCTGGTGTCCAATGCAGTAGTTTGTGATTAGATGATTTCGGATTCCTCTTTTTTCATTCTACAAGTAGAAACCTGTACTCCTCAAAGTGAATAGAACATGTGTTGCCTTCTGAACCGAATTAACTGTTTCTTATCGGGTAACTATTACTGATCGATGCAAGTCCATCATACGTTTGTCAGTTACCGAGGTTGTCTCGTTCAACTGCCGGATGCTTCGACCTGTTTGATATTCGGCATTATTTTAGGTAGGCTGATGTTCTGCACATCTGGATCCTATGTGAACTCTTTCTGTTGTGACCGCAAAGACGCTTGGCCTGCAAATTCGTTTATTGCACGAACTCCCGTACAGGTCATGTTAAACATGGGACCACAAACGTGTACACTCATTTGCACGGCTGACGTGCATTCACATACATTGGGTGGCAGTACGTTGTCATTCGCCCTGGTGGCACTTCTCCCATAGCGCGTACACACTATTCCAATAGTCACTTCTGGTCCGTCGTCTTCCTGGCGTTGGGGCTTGCCCTTTGTTCCCGAATGTCGCTTGTGAGTAGTATACTACTCACAACGAAACTGCCTGTTATACAACAGTTCGAATCCGCTTTCATCAACTAAGATATTTTAGAAGTGTTTAGGAATCAAAGTCAATTATCCAACGTGGTTTACTGTTTGTGTCCCTCAAAGTGGATAGAATATGTATGGCATTATCCTCGTTATACACATACTAGTAATGATCCGAATCCACTGTTAAAGATCACACATCCCTAGACACACCATGCTGATAATCATTAAACAATTTACATCCCGAATGCTTTCCTACGACACTTTTACTGATACGAATAAGTATGTATTTTTCACAAACTTCTTTGTTGCCAACTCTTGAAGAGCTCGTATTGTTATAAAACGTGCAACTTCGTTTGTGAGTAGTACAGTGTTTACATTCGGGAACTAACGAGTAGGTCTCAACGGCAGGGAGACGATGGATCAGAAGCGACTCTTGGAATAGTGTGTAGGCACTATGGGGGAAGTGCCACCAGGGCGAGTGAGTGTACTGCTGCCGAATGTATGTGAATG
>LOND01003621.1:13258-36682 GCA_014220965.1 Paragonimus kellicotti
CAAGATTCTCACGGTTTGCTGAGGCGCTCGCAATCAGTCAGCGGACGCTGGCTTCATGTGTTCAGAAACAACTGTTTGTGAACTTCAGCCTGTCCTGGATTTAGTGAGATTTCCAAACCCACCGATTGACTATCCACTTCAACTACTTAAACTAAAAACCGATTCTTCATTAGAAATTCGATACCGATAAGTCAATTGGAAATGGTACACATCCACGACTCTTCCAGTTCTAATGATTTTGTACGAAATTCTGTAAGAATTAATGGTTTTAAACAATGGCTTGCTTTATCCGCTCCAGATGAGTGAAAATTCAGCCAATGGGTATAGTGGTTATGCAAAATATACAAATATTAAACAGTAAAACAGATAAAAGCGGAACCAAAAGAGTATATTGCGGGGTTAATTGCTGACCAACCGCTTTTTAAATCTGTAGTTTCGTTTTATTGAAAAATTACCGTACGAGACGAGGAGGTACGGAGAATCCATGAACAGAAAGTTCGCATGAACATAGGTTTGTATTAATATGGGAACCATATGGTGAACCACGTCATGAAGACAGCAGGACGAATCAGAGAGGCATACTGGCAACCTGATCCGAGGCACCGGAGGTGACATGTCATGGCGCATAATAAGGTACCAGAACGGGCACTGTCTGCCCCAACTGACATTCCAAAGCACTCCAATACTGTCCCACGCTCTTGAATCTAACTGTTATCCCTCTTCACCAATATATATATATATATATATATATATATATATATATATCCACATCAGTCAATAACGGATTTTGAAAAAGTATTTCCTAAGTAGACGATAACATATCGTCCTAATAAAGCGCACCTAACCTATGCCAATCATACATATTTTGTGAAAGAGGTCTGTAAAATTTATTGGACCTGCTATTTCTGATCGTTCCAAGCACGCAGCAAAACCATCAATTATCGCGTGGAGTAATCAAACTTAACATCTCCATCTGCTAAAACCTGGTGCGCGCGCCGACTGTCTGACTGGTCGACAGTGACATCTTCAAGGCGTGTTAGGATCTCGCGTTCGCCGGAAAATTAAACAGTGTAACCGTCCTCTTTGTGTAGTAATTATACGATAAAATAATGCATTCAACTTTTCGCTCAAGTAGTATCAGGGGGATGATTGAGACCTAAGTGTACTCACCAATTCTGTGAAGTGTCAATGAAAGTGTACCATATACTGGCAAACACACCACAAGTCCAGAAGTGAAAACAACCATCAACTGCATACCTACATACACTTCACAGACCCAATCAAATTCTAAGACAAAGCACCAGTTAGATCAGCAGTATCGTTTTGGAAAGACAGCCGATTACCGACAATCCAACGAGATTTGCTGATAATCAAAGCAGGAAACAATATGAGACCACAATTACAATAGAGAGATAAAATAAATCTATACAACTACCAAGTGATCAAGTAGCCAATGGATTAATTAGTAGAGTCCCGAAAGGTAGCCGAGATCAGTTGGCTAATATGGAATGGGTTTCGTTTGTCAAAAGTGTACAGTAATTGCCCGAAATAAGCGGGGTTTTGGGCCTGCACTTATCCCTGATGATGGCACGTCAAAGGAAATTTTCATCTAGGGAGTTATAGATGTAGGATATTTCAAAGACCAAAATGATGTTTGTCAACCTGAACCACTTACGGCAACAGGGAGACATAAACCTTCATATTCCGAATCCATGCATTCTACCTATCATGGGGCTGTGACACCTGGTCAAGTTGAGACAGAGTTCCGCCAATCATCCGTCCTCGACAATCGCTAGATGCACAGTAATGAATGCAGTCGCAAAACAGCCAACGAGATGGTCAAACTGGTTTTCAGAACTAAGTCCGGACACTTCCTTGCTTAACGCAACCTCACGTCGTCCAGTTCATCGGTTCGGACAAGTGTAATTCTACCACATGTCTCGTACAGCTTTAGTTGTGGATCCCGCAGACAAATTGGAAAAAGTAACTTAGACCAGATGACATCGAGGCTTGTCTAAACTGACCCAACGTGTCTGCCGGATTGGAAACCTAAAGATCCACGACATCCATGAACACAGATGCTGGTAAGTATGGCAATGAATAGCAGATACCCGTGCTCATTCATATCTTTAAAATAATAGTCCGAATTCCCATGACTGAGTCCGAACTACGTGTCTAGTATATTATGTTGGGCATAAACGCACCGATCACACTGACTCTCGAATGGAATGTCAGCCCAAGTGGAACTGCAACCACAATTGCATTGGCAAAATGCAGAGATGCATACGTCGAATACTGCTCAACATGCTCCTAAGTGGACAAAATTGAGAAATCAGTGGTCAGCCCATCGTCTATAGTACATAGTACCTTAAGAGAGTTGTGACACCTACCTGTGACAGTCAACTGTTTACGATCGAATGACAGACAGAATACTTGCTCGCGGTATTTGTAAATCATTGGGGCCCACGATTTGTCTTCGTATAATGAAAAGATGGGCAGGGCTATCAAACTTGGATTATTGCACTCAACCTTTTGCCTCCAACGCGGTGACTTGCAATAGTGAACTGTCCTTCCACCGCGGATGTCCAAATGCCGTACGTTAAAAAGTTTACAGCAATTAAAATTCAGAACCACAAGTTCAATACTGGTGAACATCGGCCACAAGATGGACTACTGTGTCCATGAAAACAATCAGATCTTACAAAATGACAGTAGTGACCTAACTCACCTCAATTCAAACTACGTCCATGGGACCACTGATCAATTCTTATTGTCAGCCAACTACTGCTGACAACCTAGGCTGGCTTAAAACGAAACTCACTGATATAGCTAATGGGTTTATCATGACTCCGATCAACGGCCAGTGTGCTGTCACAAAGCAACACCTGCAATCAATAGGGGGACTTAAATCAAAGAAGTTAGTAGTACTTAAGCTAGGTAAGAGCTTTGACACAGTTATTCTAGACAGAGATGAGTGTTTGTAGAAGAAATTGTCAATTTTAGATGACCAAGAGAAGTCTCAGCAAACAGACATGGTAGACAGTCACGGAAAAAGGTCACTTAGGACATCTTCAACTTCTCCTACAGCTACACATAACTGATGAGGCGACGTATAAATCTCTTAAACATTATGGGTTGTCCGTTTTAACTCTACGACCTCTCTAGGACACAAGTCACCACGTGGATAGGTTCTGTTAATGACAAATTCCCTACACCCACAAATTGGCGTTCCGATTATTCCCCATTTTAACCCCGTAGGAACAAAAGTTTCAGGCATATTTTTTGAACTGATCGGTGACTTAGACAAAATCAATCTTGCTAACTGAGTCGATGTGTTCCATAGACGTTCAGTCACTGTTCACGAATGTCCCATTACGCGAGACAATTGATTATATTTGTGAGCTCGTTGAAACGAGCCACATTACTTTGCCTCTGCCTAATGATATTCTGAGGGAAGCCTTATTGTTATGCATTGAAAATGTTGGCTACCATTTTTTTCATCGGTGCTACCGCTAAATAGATGGGGTACCCATGGGAAGACCACTAGCGTCCATCTTGGCAAAGATTTTCACGTTAATGGTCGAGTAAAAAATTAGTCACACAGCTGGATTGCCATATTACAAACGCGACGTTGGTGACACCACTAGTCAGTTGTTCCAAACAGACAATAGATAGCTTAATGCAGTGCCTAAATAGTTGTCATCCCAATCTGAAGGTAACGTGAATTTGAGACTGATAATTGTCTGCCGTTTCTAGACATACTCATAAGTCGCCGAGGAAGATGGCTCTATCAAAAGAGTTGTTTATAGGAAATCCACGTGTTCCAGTAAATACGTGGGCTGTAGCAGTTACACGCCGACCCATCACAGAAGTGCACTAGTGAATACAATGTTTACATGAGTGAGACGAATCTGTAGACAGGGCAGCTTTGTGGGGAAATTGATCACGTCCGTACTACAGTCTAAAGATTATCCCCAAAAGGTTCGTAGAAAGGTATATTGGACCGGAACCGCCATCCGAACAGGTGGTCACTGTGAGAAAAACGAAGGACTACGCGGGACTGCTTTTCAAAGATGACCACAGTATTCGTCAAACAATGCCAAGACTAGTAAACTCGATTAAACGAACATCTAACGCAGCCGACCCCCGATCCAGAAGTTACCGGTGCCTTCAGTCAAAGGAGATCAGCCTATCGGTGCCACCTCACATTGTATCTACCAATTTACATGTAACTGCAAAGAAAGTTACATAGGCAGAACCGAGAGGTGTTTGATTTCCAGAATGAAGGAACATTTGCCTAAATGGGTGCAGAACTCCGTGTTATCGGAGAACGGCAATGTCGTTGAAACACGTAAACAGCCAGTTTCCTCAGTCGCCAGACACGTCCTGATCACTGGTCACGTTATCGACCCAGCTTTATTTTACACCAAGATTCTCACGGTTTGCTGAGGCGCTCGCAATCAGTCAGCGGACGCTGGCTTCATGTGTTCAGAAACAACTGTTTGTGAACTTCAGCCTGTCCTGGATTTAGTGAGATTTCCAAACCCACCGATTGACTATCCACTTCAACTACTTAAACTAAAAACCGATTCTTCATTAGAAATTCGATACCGATAAGTCAATTGGAAATGGTACACATCCACGACTCTTCCAGTTCTAATGATTTTGTACGAAATTCTGTAAGAATTAATGGTTTTAAACAATGGCTTGCTTTATCCGCTCCAGATGAGTGAAAATTCAGCCAATGGGTATAGTGGTTATACAAAATATACAAATATTAAACAGTAAAACAGATAAAAGCGAACCAAAAGAGTATATTGCGGGGTTAATTGCTGACCAACCGCTTTTTAAATCTGTAGTTTCGTTTTATTGAAAAATTACCGTACGAGACGAGGAGGTACGGAGAATCCATGAACAGAAAGTTCGCATGAACATAGGTTTGTATTAATATGGGAACCATATGGTGAACACGTCATGAAGACAGCAGGACGAATCAAGAGAGAGGCATATTGGCAACCTGATCCGAGGCACCGGAGGTGACATGTCATGGCGCATAATAAGGTACCAGAACGGGCACTGTCTGCCCCAACTGACATTCCAAAGCACTCCAATACTGTCCCACGCTCTTGAATCTAACTGTTATCCCTCTTCACCAATATATATATATATATATATATATATATATATATATATCCACATCAGTCAATAACGGATTTTGAAAAAGTATTTCCTAAGTAGACGATAACATATCGTCCTAATAAAGCGCACCTAACCTATGCCAATCATACATATTTTGTGAAAGAGGTCTGTAAAATTTATTGGACCTGCTATTTCTGATCGTTCCAAGCACGCAGCAAAACCATCAATTATCGCGTGGAGTCAAACTTAACATCTCCATCTGCTAAAACCTGGTGCGCGCGCCGACTGTCTGACTGGTCGACAGTGACATCTTCAAGGCGTGTTAGGATCTCGCGTTCGCCGGAAAATTAAACAGTGTAACCGTCCTCTTTGTGTAGTAATTATACGATAAAATAATGCATTCAACTTTTCGCTCAAGTAGTATCAGGGGGATGATTGAGACCTAAGTGTACTCACCAATTCTGTGAAGTGTCAATGAAAGTGTACCATATACTGGCAAACACACCACAAGTCCAGAAGTGAAAACAACCATCAACTGCATACCTACATACACTTCACAGACCCAATCAAATTCTAAGACAAAGCCACAGTTAGATCAGCAGTATCGTTTTGGAAAGACAGCCGATTACCGACAATCCGACGAGATTTGCTGATAATCAAAGCAGGAAACAATATGAGACCACAATTACAATAGAGAGATAAAAATAAATCCTGTAACAACTACAAGATGACATAGTAGCCAATAGGACTTAATTATAGAAGACCCGAAAGGTAGCCGAGATCAGTGGTAATAACTGCGAAATGGGTTCGTTTTGTAAAGTGTACAGTCAATTGCGAAGAATAAGCGGGGTTTTCGGACCCCCTGCACTTTATCCCTGATATGGCAACTAAAAGAAATTTTCATCTACCGGAGTTATAGATGTAAGATTATTCAAAGACAAAATGATTGCTCACGGAACCTTGAACCACTTACGGCACACGGAGAGCATATAAACCCTCATATCCGAACTCCACTGCTATTCACCTATCAAGGGGCGTGACACTGGTCAAGTTGAGACAGAGTTCCGCCAATCATCCGTCCTCGACAATCGCTAGATGCACAGTAATGAATGCAGTCGCAAAACAGCCAACGAGATGGTCAAACTGGTTTTCAGAACTAAGTCCGGACACTTCCTTGCTTAACGCAACCTCACGTCGTCCAGTTCATCGGTTCGGACAAGTGTAATTCTACCACATGTCTCGTACAGCTTTAGTTGTGGATCCCGCAGACAAATTGGAAAAAGTAACTTAGACCAGATGACATCGAGGCTTGTCTAAACTGACCCAACGTGTCTGCCGGATTGGAAACCTAAAGATCCACGACATCCATGAACACAGATGCTGGTAAGTATGGCAATGAATAGCAGATACCCGTGCTCATTCATATCTTTAAAATAATAGTCCGAATTCCCATGACTGAGTCCGAACTACGTGTCTAGTATATTATGTTGGGCATAAACGCACCGATCACACTGACTCTCGAATGGAATGTCAGCCCAGTGGCAAAAACTGCACCACAATTGCATTGGCAAAATGCAGAGGTGCATACGTCGAATACTGCTCAACATGCTCCTAAGTGGACAAAATTGAGAAATCAGTGGTCAGCCCATCGTCTATAGTACATAGTACCTTAAGATAGTTGTGACACCTACCTCAGAATGTAATACACGGGTTTGAAAAGGAAGAAGGACACTTACTCCATCCACAAATCATATTTCGCAATAATAAAACATAGAAACATTCACAATATTTTATGGGCTTCTAGGCAAAAAATATCAGTCATTTTACAAGCTCACAAATATCAGTGAAGGAAATAACCAAAGTCGTGCACTGATTAGCAAACCGCTACGAGCATTATCACCACCACGGAATAGGCAAATCGCCGGGTTACTTAACCCACAGTGGTTTCACCGTAAGTCGACAAATCGAGCGAAGTTCCCAGCAAGTAAAACGAGCGTACCAACAAAAATGTGGCGATGAATGCAAGCAGTGGTCACTAAGTGGTCACTGGTTCCCTTACTTACCCGAACATCTCCCGAGAGGCTTTGCGCTACAAATACACAGACATGTCTGCGGTGGAATCAGCAGAAACACAACAAATGCACCCAATTAGGAATCAACACTGTGCAGTGACTACTGATAAACGATTGGGTTCTCTATAAGTTGTAAAAAAGCTCACAAAGATGTAGGATGACAGTTAGGATTACTAAGATTTGAAATATTTGAAGGCTTTTACAGAAGCTCCGCATGGCGGTCGTCGATCATATCGTAACTTTGGAAAGGAATAACCACGCTGTTTGTGAAAGATGCCTTTGAAGAAACGTAAAAAAAACAGACTGCAATTGAATCATCTGTGCATAATCAAACTAAAATCAGGGTCGATGTGACTTCGATGAAAAACCGTCATACCAGCTTGATAGACACAACGTATCCACTAACAACTGCCACGCGTGTGCATTGTACGCACCTCCTGCGTTGCCAGTTTGTTAACATTCTGTGCAGAAGTAACATCTATGGCTCTGCATAGAACTTTTAGAAAAGCAGCAAACCACCGAACCCAGCAACCTGAATTTACTGCTACCATAGCCGGTATAAAACCGTTTAAGAACACAGCCACCGTCTACGAGTGCCAACATTCAACTAGGATAGGTGCCTCCTGGGACATAGTGAATCGGGATTAAAGGGAATCCTATTGACAGTAATTCATAATCAGACATACAACACGGATACAGTCGTCTGTATTGGCTGGCATCAAACTGTTGGGCAAGCTGTATCACATCGAGACTTTCAGAGACAGGCTTACAGACAGGTTAGAGACAGATTACAGACTGGCCTGATAATCAAACCAACTCACACAGTAGCAGACGTGAATCGAAATGTACTTTCAAATACCACGGCGAAGGCAATGCTTGATTAATCGAAAGATTGTTCTAGTGTCTTAGAACAATAACAGACATTAACATTAGCCACCAGGTATGCACACAACGTGTTCAAAATCGGTCACCAGCTCCATAACGGACCAGTATTTAGAAGCCGACAGAAAATGGATTTAAACTCGGAATTTTTCCGCAAGAAACCTTCTCAAAGGCACAGCTGAATGCAGAAGCAGCAAGCGAACGAAAACAGTCTTCCATTTATGTCAAATGATCCAGTTGTGGGGCGACTAACAAACGCACCGGGGCAGCACAGAATATTTCTCTCATTGCCGGATATGACTTCCAGCCTGGTTGCTGCAACAGCATAGTACCTCTGTGCGGCAGCTAACAAAACAGACGTTTTGGACGCGGAATGCATATCTGCCCAAGAGGAATTATGTTGAAAAAGTTTGTAGACGACTTCACAAGATATTCACTCTCCTGAAGTGTTTTGTTAGCAGTTCCAGGTCTTCAGTCAAAGTGTTAAATAAACATTAGCCTAGCCCGGCAAAAACGTATTTTGATAAGCCCCTTTTTGCGCTGTGTTGCATGAAAGTTCGTAAAATACACACATTGCGAATGCTGGAAGTAAATGTTAGTGGCGTTCCATTCGTAATTCAAGGAAAGTTCACAAATCCGTGCACAACCAACAGTCCAGCCAACTGACTATCCAGACAATGTTTACGTTTTTGTGGCTTTTATACACCAGAAAACAATTATCCATGAACGTTAGAATGGATTCAGTTTTCATTCAATCTGTCAACGCATTTTTGCTTAACGAATAGAAAGATATCCATTATGAAGTGATGGTTCTGTTACTGATGAGCTTTCGCTTGTTGATTCCTAGCTGACCCACAAATCTCACAATCGCGTGCATAATTAAACTAAAGTAGGTGAAGAACACTGAACGTTTGGATATGCAAACTGGAGGGAACAGATTCATGGGCATAAACAAACAAATTCAATCTCTGCCTGAAGCAACATGTTGGGCCGAAAACAATCATACCGCGACCCCCCCGCAGAACGATGAAACGGGGATGCAGAACTCGAGTTTTAGTGGTTGTTTAAACGAGAAGCTATGTGACCTTGCAGTTTATTTTATGTATGACAGGACCTACAGTCAGTGATTACACCGCTGCGTCCTCTCGGTAATGCCATTATCTAGTCGCTTCCTTCAGAAACAGTGATGTTGCGGTCCCCCGAAACAGCGAGAACACTATGACAGGAAAAACAATATGCATGTACCAGAACTGCAAATGAAACCATAAAAAAACATCAGCACACATTCGTCACAGAGAGTCCACTGCGCGCGTGCGCACACGATAATGCGTAGAATTATCAATCGTTCTAGCACTGAGCCCAACTAACCTTGGCTCAACAGTGCAGATCGCCATATCATGAATCCAAAATAAAATGTAGCGCGCAATTCGCCGAGAAAGACAAGGGTTAGGATGAAAGTGTTTACAGGCAGATGTGAACCGAATGGTTGCACAAAGCGTGGATGAATAAAACAAGTGGATCATCTGACGGGCATTCTAACAAATCGTTATTTCACAACCTAGCGTCAGAAGTTTGAGATGTACTTTTCAATCCATTTAGCTAGAAATGTCTGTACAATAAAACAAAATCAAACAGAAAACCAACATAAACAGGATAACGAGTCTATATTTATTTTTTTTTAAAAAAAAGAACTAATGATATATGGTATGAAACTTTGCACTCGTACGAGTATACAGTTGATGCAAAATGAACTCGAATGAAGTAAGAGATCAGGGATACAACAAATCTAAAATTCCACGAGTTATCTGACGAATTTACTTCGGTTATCAAGTTTCCAAGTACATTCAACAGCAAAGTTTCTACAAACAGAAGTGGGATTCATCGAAAATCTAGAGAGAAAAAGAAAAAACAAACGAACATAAAATAATTCCAGAATAAATCCATATTACTTAGAACTGTCTAAAACACGATGTACAATATTTTAATAATCGATAAATAGTCTCAGCTACATGCGAAATAGATGCAACGTAAATTAAGATCGTTGTAACTTTTCACAGCATCATTAGTTGGTAGGATGGCTAGAAGATTAGCTGAAGCACCATATAAGGCAACCATTGTAGATTGGGACGTACAGGTGCTCATTTGTTCTGTCACTTCGTCAGCGAGTTGTTCATTGGATATCAGCGTAATTTTTCGTCCGGAAGAAAGCCTCTGGTTTCGAGGTAGGAAAAATCCCCAATCCTAGGGTGCACCTCTTGCCAAATTTCGATGTGTGGAATTCTAGGCATACATGAATCAATGTCCACGATTAGCACGTCAGGTTAAAAGCTACCGCAATGTTGTTAACCTCAAAGGGTATGCACTGAAAGCTGGAAACGCATGTGATAATTTTCAAAGTAATACTATAAAGTCCTGTTTCTAATCGCTAACCGTTTCAATTAGAAAAGGTGATAATGGACTCTAACATGATTTCACTAAAACATATGAGAATCAACACAATCACGGTGTGTGGTACGAACGACAAAACAATTAGCTGAGTTAAGAGGAAAACGCGTTTACTAGCGCAGATACAGACAGTTTAAAATGACCATCATTATCATGAAAATCGAACGCATGCAAACAGTTGGTCTAATATGACTCAGACATGGTCCACATTGGCACAGACTTCGTTTAATGGGTTTGCTCACTTCATTCCAACAGATGTGCGCGCATGTATTCACAAGCGCACAACCTCCAACCGCTTAATTATTCTGTTCTGGTAGTGCTAGTTGGCTTGTCCGTCCGGTTACTTGTGAGGAAAGACTATCGGGTTGACCTGATTGAGGTTTGGTAGTGAAACTCTGATCCGTAACAGTCTAAGGACTCACCAAACTCACAAAGTTAAACCAACAAGTTGGATCTCAACTGTCAGAAGTAATACGCAACCTAAGCTTGGGACGTCGACCATTCGCCAGTACGAGTGGTTTCCCAAACGCATCAAGCGTCCACGTTTCGATTGTATCGAGTTAAATCAAGTTGAAGAGTTCCAACTGGCTAAGTGTGCAGACGTTATCGTGTGTGTAGTTGGATTTGAAAGAGGGTTGTGTAGCCGGTAGCTGCACCTGCAAAGATAGGGGAAGTGAACAGAACTTGGAACAAACTATAGAGACTACGTGACCCGTGATACGGAGAATGATAAGATAGGATAACGACTACGGTTGACAGTGATCTATTAAAAACTGCAATGTGATCGGATAACCTCGTTTGTCCCGGCTAACTTAATTAGCCTATCCCACTGCTTCGCGAACAGTGAAAGATATGAACAGAGTAGTCTGTCTACCATAATTGAGCACGTAAGCGTTTCTATTAACGTACTCGTCGTTTTGTACTTGATCGTTTCGGTCGTGCCGAACTGAAGGAGGCGACAGGAGCATCACAAAATTATTACAACGTTTCTGCACAGCAAATGGACGGGGAAGAAACCGAGATAGGCTTGTTTTGGTGAGGTTAGTTGGAACGCTTATTATTTTATTTTTATCTTCTCTCATTGTTAATCATAACTGTTTGAGATAGATTGAACCAAAATTTAGTTCCCTGTTGACCGGATTGAAAGCACATGCTTGATAGCCGAAGTAGATGAACAAAGATGCCAACAGCATCGAAAGAGCATTGAAAGTGGTCTGACAATTGTAGATACATCGATTCGCGCATCACCCGTATCCGATAAATAACCTGCCGACGAAGTAACAGAACAAGTGAGCACTTGTGCGTCCCTCAATCCACAAATGATCGCCTTACGTGGTGCCTTAATTAATCAAGTAGACAGTCCCAACAACCACCTGATTAGTGATTTACTTGCGACCGAGTGAGTCTACTAAATAATGCCCTTAATCAACGAAGTTGTCGGTCGAACTCATGAGTACGTCACCAACAGTTGTTCTCATATACTCGGACTCGTCACTTGCAAACAACGCCATAGAACAAGAGCATACAAGAGTGAAGGGGCTGAAAGTCAAACGAATACCAGTTCCTACCGTGCGCCAAAAAATTCATTCCTAACCACAATGTAACATCAAACCAATTTCATCTATAAAGTCATTTTTCTATGCAAATCGAATATTTTCTTGATGCATTATTGAAGCGGAAATACTTCGCTAGTTCAATGCACTACTTGGTACCTATTCAGTAGATAGAAAACTTTTCGGAAGAGCCTGGCTGGAAAGTCCATCTGAATGCGATCAACTGTGAGTGACACCCAACTTGACAGCAACACTAACAGTCGGTATGTAGCATCACAACTGGCAGCAGTGTCAGCGGGTGACACTGATACAAAGTTGTCATGTAATTGCAGAAAGAATAAGCCTTCCTGTGGAAAAAGAAAACGAAATAAAACATAAAGCCCTATACCAAAGTTAAACGGTAAAAACACGGAATGCTCAAACTTCACAAGCAAACAGACGAGCTTCAAATGAGAGTAAAGCGACATCAGTAACATTGTCATTTACATTCCCCTGTTTCCCTCCAGTGTCCCTACTTCACACATCTCTCGGTCGAACAACGGCAACATTCACGTCATTAAACTTGATTAGGTGTCAATTCTAGAGTCTACAACTGCCGATTTTGTAAGATAAAAACTTTCTTCTGGGAAAGGAACCCGGCATGTAATGATCAACCCACTGACAGTCCGCACTTCTTCGTGCCAATTTATCGCTTGTAAACATCGAACCTGGCACCAGTCGGCTGCGTCATCATCAAAGGGCGTTTGATGTGACAAACGACTAATTGATATCCATTAATGTGTAGGCCAAATATCATAAAGAATTGATAGATCGAACTGTTTGACTCTAGCTGTCAAGTGACTGATAAAAGAGACTGCCAGAAGCCGGAAGGAATATGCAACGTAAGGTGAGCTAATCCTGTGTTTCTGTCAACCGCTGAGGTGGCACCACGCTAATAATACATGTAATGAGATGGGATGGTTTCTTGATGGAGAAAGTTCAGTCAATCAGTGTTCGCGCACAAGCTGCTACAGACGGAATTATGGTCAAACTGGCGCCAACCAATCATAGACGGCGATCAGCTGCTGTTGAATGCGTATCTGTTTCAAACAACCGAGTTGCCAGATGCAAGGTCGTGGAACAACACAGCAACAAACTGGCCAATCAAAACGCGAGAACGCCTGTCGCTTAATAGCGATCGTAAATACTGTTGTTCCTCTATAAAAAAAAGGTGCTGTTTTTCCAATAAACTGAGATTGCTTAGTGCCGCTCAGATTCCTGTTCTGATTCTTCTCGATTGGGTAGCTCAGTACGCGACAATACAGTACGACGTTAATCAGCCAAACACTGTGCATATCGTTCAATGGAAACTAGGTTGCGTCAATCGAGTTCAGGGTGCGATTTGAAAAGATGACAGATGCAGGCAACACATCAAAGAGACGATGCAACGGGACTTTTTTAGGAGAGCTGAAAATCCCAAGCGATTCGAGTTGATTTTAAAAAAGAAGTTGGCAATCTGACGGAACCTTAGACTGGCATCAGAGATGATTGCAAACGAGGTTCAACGATTCGGATGGGGAAAAGAATGGGTTGAGAAAGATGGCTTTAGAAGTGGCTCCAATGAACGTTCTTGGTAAGCAAACTGATTGCACGCACGGCCGCATTGGGTGAGCCAATAAAATGGAAAATCAGCTGGTTGATACAACTGATAAAACGGAGTAGAGTAACACAGACTCATTTGATGAAGTTGGTCAATTGGCTCATAACATACATACACACATAACTCGTGTGAAATCAATTTGAGAACGTTAAACTACTGAATACTTGTTACGACAGGATTTCCTAGTGCATTACTAGCTGGATCCGTTGCAACTAGCCAAACCAAGAACAGTATAATGTCGTAATGGATAGATCCAGCACGATTAAGAGGTACTGAAAAGATCTTTGAGAAAAATTTGATGAGTACTTCTTTCAAATAACACTAGGGATTTAGATTATTAACCACGGTACATCAACGAAGCAAAGGTCTAGTTATAATACTTATTCCCTCTCGTATAGATCTGCTAATCACAGCCTATCTGCTACAAGATGAAAATAAGAGGAATACCCTGTCACAGCCAGATTGGACCTTGAAGTGGTGTGAAGGCTTACGCATCTCGATGATTCATTGGACTAAACTGAACGTGTGATGAGTACACTATCACTCATGCCAGGAAAGCCAACAAATAGAGATCTGGTCCTATTCCCCAGATTTAGGATTAGCAGGCTGTCATCTTTTCTCGAAAAAGTGGTATTAGTTCTAGTACATTGCTACCCACCCTCTGCACTGCATTACATACTTTGACTGAGAACCCTAATCGCTCTCTTGTCTAGGTTTGGACCTCCGGACAGTAACTCAGCCTACAAACAACCATGCATATTCGCAAAATTACCAATCACATACTGCATCGGCCGCCTCGTAATGCAAACCGGGTTCCACTATCTGCTGCGCACGAAAGAGCAAGTAGACAAAAACATGTTACTGCTGTCCCCCTCCATCACCGATTTATTCAATTTAGCTCTCAGGTTCCTTCTGGGCCCTCATTTCTAGTAATTGCTCTATAGATCCCACAACAGACAGTAACACTTTCCCAACAAGTCTCATCCCTTAACACCCAACACCCTATTTCTCTTGCCCCCCACTTACGTCCAACATATGATACAGTAAAGGTGCTTCCAATGGTCGTACTCCAAAACAGATGGAATATGAGGTCGTTCTTGCACGGACGTTGGACTCGATAACTGTCGACGTCCGTAGCACTTTAGATGCTAGAATCGAGGATGTCAGTTAACAAATAGAAGTGACGGCAGCTGCTCTGTCTCCTCGATATTGATTGTACACTTCGGGTGACTCCACGGCCATAGCTACCGGTCAGGCTGGAGTAGGTATAGTCCTCAGCACGACGGCCGCAGCCGCATTGGTAGATTGGATTCCTGTTAACAGTAGACTTTGTGCCGTCCGCTTGACAGGTTCTGTTAAGAACCAGCTCTGGACGCCGAATTCTCAGAAACCTTTTCACTGTATCTGCACCAACTGACTGAAGTGAAATCATTACCAAGAGCACCGTTTATTCTGATCTGGCTGCACGACACATGGTTTTTACATAGTCCTTCTGACCGGATATATGAACGTCCAGGTCGGTCGCCTTGGTGAAAACGAATTTCGGTTAAAGGTCAGATTTATGCTGATGTCAAGTCACTAGGATAATTGTGGATGGCAATTGTAGCAGTGAGCTGAGCACAGACTATTTCTTAGCCAGCACTAGTTTTAGGCATCGTGCACGTCAATGCTATACTTGGCGCCCGCCTTCTCCGAATCAGGCCTGGTCTCAGATAGACCACATAGCCGTTAGTTATAGGTGGCGGGGTTCCATTCAAGACTGTCGTTCTTATTGGAGCACATACTTGGATTCAGATCATGCGTTGGTACGTTGCCGTTTTCTTACTTTTACTGGGCAACGACCCCACCGATTGGCTGTTGAGAAGCTAATTACGTCGTCGGTAATGCATAAAAAAACTAGCCTAGAATGGAAGTGTAGCAGTCCTAAACCCGAAGAACCTAACAACCGTTAGACCCAAATCTCAAAGATCGTTCGTGAAGCGGGTACTGTAGCATGTGGCTCGACGGATTCGTGAGAGGCAGATGCACAGTCGGATCGTCGACTGTGACGGTTGGCTAACGGATAAAGTTAATGAAGTGGAAACCGCTTTTGTTTCAGGGAACACCAAAGGACTTTTCAAGCGTTTCCAAACAACTGGCCCAGAACGTCCTTTGGTCAATGAAGTTATCCGACAGACAGAAAACATACTCAGCGATAACAAGTCTGGAAAGATTGGACCGCTGGGCAGAAAATCCTGAGGACAAAGCCCCGGTAGGCGGAGCTAGAACCACTCACGGCCGAGGTTATTGCTATCAGACTCCACAACCCCTGCCTATGTGCCCAAAAACAATTCGTACAAACCCTCCACCTCCCTGGCCAATCATTCCACATCCACTTGAAACCCGAGCAAGCATGAACCACTCGACACTGATGAACGCATGTCTCATGACAGGCGCGTGTAACACTCAACACATTCACCAACACTCCACCCACCCCCAGTAGACTGTGATCCGTACCACTCCTGTGATTTTTGATGACCTATTTAACTATTTTTGGTCAACGGTTCCAGATAATCGCGCGAAAATCTCCCAATGTAGTCATGAAAAATACTGTATAGCGAACAAGCTCGTTTTCAGTGATTCATCATCAGGCTAAATACATCACATTTATATCACAAATTTTACAGGGGAATCATTAAAGGGGTAAACGGGGAAATGAGGTCAGTCAGTTCAATGTCACGCTGCAATCAAGTACCCACTTGAACCGTGGGTCTTGACAGGCTAACAGGGTGTGGGGTTGGCCATGGCAGATCCAAAGCCTGAACAAAACGTTTCTGGGCGCACAGGGGTGGGTTGTACAGGCGAATTCCAATAGCTTCAGCTGTGGACAGAATCCTACGCCTCACTGCCCTCGACTGGGTGGCTTTAACTCGGTAGATTGGACGAAATGCGTCCGTCACATTGACAGAGCTTGTTCGCTATACAGTATTTTTCAGAAAAACAATGAAAAACTCACAAAATGTCAGTGTGAACTCCCTAGCTGGTAAACGACAGATTGACTTTGTACATGCTGATAAGGTGTTTGAAAATCGTCAAACAGCACAGACAATTCAAAACGCAATTTCCCACTCTGGTAAATACTTCCGAATGACCCTTACAGTCTTAAAGTGAAAAGTGCTTTTGCAGGACTACTGTGGCTACGTAGAGTCATTGTTGGATGGTGAATTTATGAAGGTTGTTAACCAGCTTGTATGCTCGGGAAGCCGCATCAGCAGCAGCGAATGCAGGAGGAATGAAACGGAGGGTCGTATTTGCAGGTCTAACCTAGGAAAACTCCAGTGAGATAGACACCTCTCCAAAGTTTAAGGGTCGCGCACATAAGGGTTATGCTACCTTACGGCTGCAAAACCTAGCCGCTTAGGATAGAGGTGAACTTTCATCATCATCATCATATCAGCCATGAGCCTGACCAAAAGGTACTGTGGCTCGGGCTGCCGCTCACCTCAACAGTGACGTGGAATATCCTAGAAAACGTTACTAAGAAGGTTGAAAATTAATAGAAGTCTAAGCGGAAGAACTAGAAATGGTATGGATGCAGGTACGCCATTGACTGCGACACGCCGCCATCTCGGATAGCGTCTCCAACCAGCGGTTTGAGTGATCACGAGGACCCCATCCAGGCAGGCGACACCTACCCACTTTACTCAGTGGAGCAGTCAGGGTTCTTCATATTTCGTGACCACGTTGTCGCTTGACCACCACGTGGTTTCACCCAACTGTTGGTGGTCTCAGTATATAATGCCCGGTACGGTAAACGCTCAGCTGGCATACGGAGTACGTGACCTAACCATCGCAGGCTGTGCAACGTGAGTAGTTGACCAATTGATCGCGCATCCCGAGCGTTCCGGAATACGCGCCGGCGAACTGCCGCATTGCTCACGCGATCAGTCCACTTAATGTGGGCTATTTGGCGGAGACAACGATGGTCAAATACAGCAAGCTTGTTGATATCTTCCTTGCGAACAGGCCACGTCTCCGAACCATAGAGCAAAACAGAACGCACACAAGCATTATACTCTTCCTTTCAGCGACAATCGAACGTCTTTTCGACGCCACAGATGACGCAGGTTGGCAAAGGCAACTCGTGCCTTTGCTATCCTCGATATCTCATCAGCAATATTACAAGCTGACGAGATAATGCTACCCAAGTAGGTGAAACTGTCCACAGTCTCAAGCGGATTACCTGCAATAAAGAAAGTAGGAGTGGAAATGCCCAGTCTTGAAGTAACACTTTGCACTTTGAAGGTGCGAAGCGCATTCCATACAAACCAGCCCGGTCATTCACCTTGTTCAGCATGGTCTGCATGTCTTCGGCAGAGGGGCTAAGTAAGACAATGTCGTCCGCATACTCCAGATCGGTCAACCGAGCGCCAGGAAGAAGCTCAACACCAAGTCCACTGGAAGTATCTGACCACCGATATTGTCACTAATTGTCAAAGTTGTTTGTGAGGTAGTTTCACATACTGATGAAAGACAGTGAAAGCCGTAAGGAAGCTGTCTTGCTGATGACGCCTTACTTTCACTCACAGCTCGGTTGTTTGTTTGCAAGTTGTAGACACCTTGATGTTGAGCGTTCGAGTATAGCGATAATTGACTATGCCCCCTCCTGTCCTTTCCTTTAAACCTTTCTTAACTATAGCTTACTCTTTTCTTCATGGTTGTATGTCAAGTATGCAAACCGTTGTTGTACTGCCGTCTCTGATGATGATGAATGCAAATACCATTTGTAATGGAACCTATGATTAAAAAATTATGGTCTCGGACACTGGCTGCTACAACATGTATATCGTCCTCGGGAGTCGTTACAACCTAAGTGCGAGTAAGCTCATTAGGGGTAAGTGCTTGTATGTTACAAGTCTCTGTAGGGAGAACACTCCAAACAAAACCATGCGATCCCTTAGTTATGAAGGAATTTATTCTCCATGGAACGAGATGCGATACTCTCGGAGATAAAATGATCATCGGGAGGAACCAGACAAGATACCCTCGGATACTGTACCGAAGGACATCTGTGAATACGAGTGCAGTACAAAACAGCGGTAAGCTGTATGAGAATAGTAGCGATTCACATTGAGAGACACCAAGCATGGTGGTCATTAAATGTGACTGCCAACATGCATATTTAACATACGTCAATACATACACTCCATACTCAGCATAACTGGGCTTCAGTGCATAATGACTGTGAAAACGCAGATAACCAACATCGAAGCAGCACTTAACAGAGACACAAGTCAAAGCAACGGTAGTGCCACTGAGATCGATTCCGAGCCATCTGTGAACGACGTTAGTCACCAGTGAGGGCAGTCCCTGTCTCTTAGTCATAAAATCGATAATGCCCTGTACCAATCTTCATCTCCAGAACTGACGTCGCATATGGCCGCTTTCAGTCCAACCTAAGTCGTGCGTGGTAAAGCATAGAATGCAAGAGTGTTCGTAAAACTTGTCCGAGACACCGAAGGTATTCTTTATAGTGAGAGCAAAATGTCAAAAACACGCTGGTCAATCGTATGGTTGCTTAAGCGATGTTTTCTACACAAAAAGGAAATGTTAAAGTGACATGTGATAGAAAACATACAGACCTCGAACATCCTAATAACGAATTGGCTAGACCCCGCAACTTGTGCAGAAAAAAACACTCTCACTGGGGAAAGGTATGCTCTCTGATATTCTGCAAAATAATAATGATACCAGAACTACAAACGGCAGAAGTTGACCAGGAAGTGGGCGATTCGAATACTAATCAAATTAAACAGACCATCCCAAGTGTCATAACAACGCCTTGTTAGCTGCATGGCTTGAAGCCAATTTCTTCTCAGAACAAAGTTCGTTGTGAACTCAACGGCCTCTATCCACTGGGCTACTAAGCATGTTACCTTGATGCTGTTCCGGTTAGTTCAGGAGTTTACAAGCCAAACAAGTCACAAAACAACATCAACATCCTATCTCTTCAAGATGACAGTCGGTGACCACGGGAAGGTTTGACAAAGTTACAATCCTATCAGTAGATGTACACTGTTAAGCCGGTGGCTATAGAAGAGCGATCATGCGTTTAAACTGTGACCACTCACGTTACCGTCAGCGTGATCGCGTATGTTTGTCACCTGTTTGGGTAGAGGGTAATGAGTAGAATTTCACAATGCTCATAAATTCGTTCGGGTTTACACCGAATACGAAGTGTGCAATTGGGATTACAAGTGGTCCAGTGGAAGCCACTTGTGGCAATTCATTTGCGCTGGCTTCCTTTGACTTCGGACATTGTGATAAGGTCAAGTGGATTTAGATGTCGCCAAGTTACATTACTGCACCATCAGTAGATCAGTTGAGAAACTTGATGAGAACCGAACTATAAGTGAGTATAAGTCGAAACGACAGTGAGTGTTAAAACGACATCGATAAGAGAATTTGATTTGAAAACCGTAGGGTTATGTGATGAACGGGGAAGTCACCGAAATAAATCATTGTCTATCAAAGTGATAACGATGTGTAAAACAGTTCCAGCCTACAAAGAATCGTGAGACAAGACAGTGAGAAGGAAACGCCATGTTGTGTGAGCACCAAACTTCGCAATCTAGTTAACGGTTATCTGAATCACAGTTGACCACTTGTGTTTCCTCCCGGATTAAAGTATCTGATGTAGCTTAAGAGACAAGGACGATTATTTAAAGGTCGAGAGTGACTGTTTGTGAACCAAAGGCGATCATTTGATAACCTACGTGCGATCTCCTTGGGTTCGTAAACGATCACCCATCGTTTGTGTGTAAGGAGAAAAAACGCAGAATGACAAGGAAGTAAGAGGAATTATACATGTAATTCGTGAATTTTTTTAGTAAAAGATGTTGTCCGGTAAACCGAGTCTTGCCATCAAAAGAACGAATTAGGATGAATGAGATTAAGACAACGCTGAAGGAGAGCTACTTTAGATTGGAAACATCTGTCAATAGCTACTAGCATTTGGCGGCTGATTAAATAAATTGAAATGGTATAGCAAAAATGTCGTGAATGAAGGAGCTTCAAACACACCATTTCAGCTGTGTATGTCCTCCGGACTTTTCTCCACTGCAGGACTCTGGACAATTTTCGGATATGACGGTGCTACCTGGTGATGAAGATACTGAAAGAGGTGTCAGATTAGCATCTGGACGTGGCCGTTTTGCTTCGGACCGATGAAAGACGATACTGAAAAGATGACGAAGTGGAAACAAGGCTATTTCAACTGAATTTATGGCACTTACACAATCACACGACGTATAACACTCATATAAGCTGGATATAACCATTGCCATCAAAAGAACGAATTAGGATGAATGAGATTAAGACAACGCTGAAGGAGAGCTACTTTAGATTGGAAACATCTGTCAATAGCTACTAGCATTTGGCGGCTGATTAAATAAATTGAAATGGTATAGCAAAAATGTCGTGAATGAAGAGATTCAAACACACCATTTCAGCTGTGTATGTCCTCCGGACTTTTCTCCACTGCAGGACTCTGGACAATTTTCGGATATGACGGTGCTACCTGGTGATGAAGATACTGAAAGAGGTGTCAGATTAGCATCTGGACGTGGCCGTTTTGCTTCGGACCGATGAAAGACGATACTGAAAAGATGACGAAGTGGAAGCAAGGCTATTTCAACTGAATTTATGGCACTTACACAATCACACGACGTATAACACTCATATAAGCTGGATATAACCAAGCAGTTCAAGCTTAAAATGGGTAGTTGACAGAACTGTAAATCAAACTTGTGACCGTATGCTTTATAGGCAGTGACTTTACCAGGAATTAATGTAAAGTAATTTTGTGATTATGGGTGGGAACGATTAGACGAATTGGATATAACATTGAAAAAAACTGAAATAATATTCCGCGTTCAAGCGGATTTCGGTAGATTAACCGCAGATTGAGTCAGTCACAAACCGAACAGTGGTTGCAAGGGGCTCCTGAGTCGGAACTGAAACGTTACCAATAAACACAACTACCAAGTGTTTACAGGTTTCGTTTCGTTTACATTTGCCAGTTTGGTGCTCAACAGGTCCAACGCTTGTGGGATATGTGCATCCAAGAGTAATACTTATAGTTTACTTGATATAACGCGAAATAGACGAGTGGCAACGGTCGAACTCATAAGACCAAGTTAACCGGAGTCCGAACCGATAATCTCGAAAGACCGCCAACGATCATTACTCGGCTGATGTGTGGACAGGTAGATCACTAGACAGTAAATACGCATGGCGTGAACCAGATGACAGAAATCAGAATACACGGATGCAATAGCTACAGAGGAGTTAAGATGTCATTTTAAACAAATAAAACAGGATACTCGTAACGAATTTCAAGATCCACATGATCCAACCGTCAGAGATATCCACACTACAAATCATCAAGCACACACACTGTGGTGGAAAGTAGTTGTTCAGTGACAAAATGGATAAATAATGTCAAGCGGACGGGTAAAATTGCATCCACCAATCCAATTTCATAGCCAACGTATACGGAATGTCCAAGACAAACGGAATGTGACATGGAGATCTACTTGCACAACCAAACACGACCCAGCAAATGGTGTCGCTTTCACAGTCAGAACTCATCCTTGTCTTTTGGTAAGAAACCGGTGTGGCAGTGACAGACCAGTAAGAGTCAGTCAGGTGAAGATAATGGCTGGTTGCGACCTGGTGTTGAATTCACGTTTGACTGCTCACACCTTCAATCAAACAATACGAATTTGCGAGTTTGCAAAAACCCTTTCTCAACCCATTCTGGGACTGTGGTCGATGCTTGCTCGTTTGCAGGCCAACCACAAAACGGCTGATCGATTTCAGCCTATGAGCGAGAAGGAAGCGCAACGGCTAAGGAAACCAATACGAATTCGCTTATGGAAACCTAACGCCCTCAATAACCATGAGGTGGGGCCAGAAAAAGTAAGTTCCGAATTGAAAATCGATAAATAACAACACAACTTATGTACCCCATTTGTCACGTCGATATGTGAAACGTCGAAGTTCACGTGGACTGAAAACGAAAAGGCAGTTCGGATTTAACTCCGCCACCAAGAACTCGGTAATCCAGTTGATAACCATGAAACTACAGACGTTTGATTCATTCAACGCCATCAAGCAAAAACGCTGTGTAGTGAAACTACTATTGCATCGCGCTTGAATAGTCTGGCGCTAAACCTATCTGCAATTCGATACTACAGACGACTCTGAAATAATCATCTACAAAGAGTTACTGTCTTGGCGATAAGACAGGGTGAGACTTTTGCTACAAACAATTATACATCCTTTAATCCTTTCAAAAACAACAGTACGAGAGTCTCTTCCAGAGGAAAGCACTTATCTCTTCCTCACCATCACAAACAGGGCAATATATCCATTACAAAGAGGTTTCAACCACACATACGTTAGAGTAGTTAGTAGGAAAAACCGTCCAATCATACTCTATTTGGATTCACCACAGGCTGCCATGTGTGCTTGGTCACTACAGATAGAGGACACTGAAGATTACTTCATCAGACACAAAATGTCAATGTTGGTAACTAATTCAGATTACCTCGGAACACAGTCAACATCAATATCATTTAGCGTCTTTTCTTCCTGTCATGGAAAATGACAATAGTCCAATTGATCATTGCAACCATAAAGCTTGAGTATC
>LOND01003621.1:36782-47993 GCA_014220965.1 Paragonimus kellicotti
AACCAGGCAGTTCAAGCTTAAAATGGGTAGTTGACAGAACTGTAAATCAAACTTGTGACCGTATGCTTTATAGGCAGTGACTTTACCAGGAATTAATGTAAAGTAATTTTGTGATTATGGGTGGGAACGATTAGACGAATTGGATATAACATTGAAAAAAACTGAAATAATATTCCGCGTTCAAGCGGATTTCGGTAGATTAACCGCAGATTGAGTCAGTCACAAACCGAACAGTGGTTGCAAGGGGCTCCTGAGTCGGAACTGAAACGTTACCAATAAACACAACTACCAAGTGTTTACAGGTTTCGTTTCGTTTACATTTGCCAGTTTGGTGCTCAACAGGTCCAACGCTTGTGGGATATGTGCATCCAAGAGTAATACTTATAGTTTACTTGATGTAACGCGAAATAGACGAGTGGCAACGGTCGAACTCATAAGACCAAGTTAACCGGAGTCCGAACCGATAATCTCGAAAGACCGCCAACGATCATACTCGGCTGATGTGTGGACAGGTAGATCACTAGACAGTAAATACGCATGGCGTGAACCAGATGACAGAAATCAGAATACACGGATGCAATAGCTACAGAGGAGTTAAGATGTCATTTTAAACAAATAAAACAGGATACTCGTAACGAATTTCAAGATCCACATGATCCAACCGTCAGAGATATCCACACTACAAATCATCAAGCACACACTGTGGTGGAAAGTAGTTGTTCAGTGACAAAATGGATAAATAATGTCAAGCGGACGGGTAAAATTGCATCCACCAATCCAATTTCATAGCCAACGTATACGGAATGCCAAGACAAACGGAATGTGACATGGAGATCTACTTGCACAACCAAACACGACCCAGCAAATGGTGTCGCTTTCACAGTCAGAACTCATCCTTGTCTTTTGGTAAGAAACCGGTGTGGCAGTGACAGACCAGTAAGAGTCAGTCAGGTGAAGATAATGGCTGGTTGCGACCTGGTGTTGAATTCACGTTTGACTGCGTCATCACCTTCAATCAAACAATACGAATTTGCGAGTTTGCAAAAACCCTTTCTCAACCCATTCTGGGACTGTGGTCGATGCTTGCTCGTTTGCAGGCCAACCAAAAAACGGCTGATCGATTTCAGCCTATGAGCAGAAGGAAGCGCAACGGCTAAGGAAACCAATACGAATTCGCTTATGGAAACCTAACGCCCTCAATAACCATGAGGTGGGGCCAGAAAAAGTAAGTTCCGAATTGAAAATCGATAAATAACAACACAACTTATGTACCCCATTTGTCACGTCGATATGTGAAACGTCGAAGTTCACGTGGACTGAAAACGAAAAGGCAGTTCGGATTTAACTCCGCCACCAAGAACTCGGTAATCCAGTTGATAACCATGAAACTACAGACGTTTGATTTCATTCAACGCCATCAAGCAAAAACGCTGTGTAGTGAAACTACTATTGCATCGCGCTTGAATAGTCTGGCGCTAAACCTATCTGCAATTCGATACTACAGACGACTCTGAAATAATCATCTACAAAGAGTTACTGTCTTGGCGATAAGACAGGGTGAGACTTTTGCTACAAACAATTATACATCCTTTAATCTTTCTTCCTGTCATGGAAAATGACAATAGTCCAATTGGTCATTGCAACCATAAGCTTGAGTATCCTGCAAACTCAGCTTACCATCATATATTTGCCTACTCCTGCTTTCACTTAGTAGAATATTCGTCAGGTTTGGCAGACTATACATTTAACAAGGTGACGGACTCTGAAACAGACCTCTCCTACTTTGTGGTGAAAATGTACACCTGATTCGTTCGATTAGTTTGTTGGACGTCTCTAATGGAGGAGCACCAGTCTAGAGCGTGAAAATCCATTCTTGCTTTCCTATGCCTCTCTGACAGAGATAGCACACGAACAGGGCTCCTGGAAATTGCCGTCGCAATGTGCTCAAGGATGAGAGTGGGTCATTAAGCTCACCCAGAATATGCCTAGAAGTGAAGTTTTCCACTTGGTTGTTCACACAAAGTATGCCTTTGCTAGTGGTTATTTGGGGATGACCGCTACTACGGAGAAGTTCGAAATAGCTATGCTTCTCTAAACGTGTTATTAACAAAAAGTTTTTTTTCTCTCAACAGTTAATCATTTTTATTCCATTCTGTTTCTCTCCTGCACACCGTATGATTCCGGCTCGCCAAAATTGATTGCGTTGTCATCACTACTGCATAACGAAAAATAAGCCGAAACCGAGAGATGTGACTTTGCAAGACATGGGTTGTGTAGACATCACATAGTGTGACTGCATGTGAGATAAATCACTCGATACGTGCATGATTGGCTGAGCACACCAGTCTGACCAAAAATTGAGGGCCATTTCCGACAGTTTACCATTTTTATCCATTTCCACCTGACCCATCAGTTTTAAGGAAAATGCTGTGTTGGTTCACTGTGTGGGTTCGGTATTCGAACGCACGCAAAAAAAGGCATTGTATAAGTGCTTACCGTTTAGAGCCAGAGACAGATTTACCAAAGGAACCAGACGGAGGAAGCGTGGGGCCGAGTTCTGGCCCAAGTGTCAGAGCCAGACGTTTTAGTTCGCCCACACTTATAGCAGTCGTTGTTTTAGGTACTTCAGAAACTGGTTGGCCGTTTAGCCTGGTTTTCCATTCGCCAGGAACCCGTTTGGTATAATTACAAGTTTTGGTCTGCAAGCACCGGGGCACAAACGACGATAGTTTCAATAGTGATGGCTGGATCCCATAGGACTTAGGACGCTGCTCTCGAACACTTAACTCAGGAGCGTCGGTCGAAGGTGTATCCTTCGGAAGCGGATCACGATAGGGCTGCCAACTCAAAGCTTGTAGCACAGGAACCGGGACGGATGGTCTGGATTAAATATAAGTAGGCGTAATCCATGAAATTATCACATACAAACAACTACTCAACGACAAGTAACCATCATACCGCATAATAACGACACATGCATTATCGAACATGCAAAGTAGGCGGTTTTTGTGACAGCATCTAACAGTGAAAATAGATTAACAAACACCCAAAGTAATGCAAAATGGATTCTTAAAGTATACCTTAAGTAAAAAGAAGTTCACACTGCAGAGCGCAATTAATCTCGAAACCGACACACACCTGATAAGAAACCTCTAACCGACACCGGATATGGTCTTTCGGGTTTTGATCGACGGCGCCATACTGAAACAAACCTTTGACTCACGAACTCATGCACGGTGCAGTAGATATATGTAGAGGGAGAAAACGTGTCAGTGCAATCGTAGCCTCCAAAAAATACACAAAGATAACTGTGATCGAATACGAACAAAGTTCAATTTTGTCTGCCCCAACTGTGCACACGTTAAGCGGGCATTTGAACTTTAACGCCAGGTTTCAGGGCAGTACGGGACTGTCAACTAAAATGTGCGGTATTACGTTATTATTGATATCTATGCTCGGTTTTGCATACATCATACTTTGCAGCATTTTGTGTGTGATCGGAGAACTCCGTTAATGGTGCACAAAGAAATAGAAGTTTGGTTTACTACCGTCTCCAGAAATGCATGTATCAGGTGACATGTCAAACCGAGTCGAGTCAATATCAAACTAGAACAATTACTGCAAGGTCATTTGAGAATTGTTGGTAACATGCAACTGTGTGTGCAGCTGATATGTTCACGCCACGGAACTGAAAAAGGCTGAAGGAGAAAACTGTAACAGTCTTGTTCGACGGATTTAGTGAGAAAATTTGGAAACGTCGAAGTAAAAAAAATTGAGCCGGAAGGTCCGTTTAAGGCAAATTGAGAGGTTAGTTATAAAAATGAAAATTTGCCTTGTTCCTAGAGACTTGAACGACATATGCCGTTATGTCTGAATCGAGCATCCTTCCAAGATCAAAGCATCCTGAAACCGAGAAGGTGTAATGTTTTGAAAATCCTCGCTATTATCGGCAGTTTATTTGCAAGTTCAAAGTCCAGCGTAGAACAAAAGATTAAAGAGCCAAAAACTGCCTCACTCAATTCAACATTGCTATCAGACAGCTAGGTCGATTATTGAAGAAAGCGTTGCTCAAATCCATGAAAAGGACTAAAAGGCAGAGAGAAAAATATGCAAGGAACTGTTCGGATAGAAAGTGACGGTCATCAGCACACAGTACCAGGCTCCTAAACAACCGTGCCTTGAAGACCGACAACGCGATAGCCTTACTCGACTTGGCTTAGAAAGCACGAACCTGCCCAGTGGCGTGGCGACAGTTAGCGTTTGTATCGGATTTGAACGTAGATGTCACGCTTAAAAATGTCGTCAGACGTCAAGAGGCTGTTGAAAACATCCGCAAAATTGGCAGTAGGCCGATCTTCAACACTTGATCGAGTTTATAAGAGACTGAGCACTAATCACCAATACTGAATACAAGATCCTTGCTTCTCACAAAAACATCGATGAGCAAAGTCGTACAACTACCCGACGTGCTGGAGCCAGGTGTGAAACCTTGAACCTGATATATCTAATCATCTCACTTCCCGCGTGAACCCAATCTGATATTTCGTTGCGTGAGTTGTGATCCACGACGCGTTCCAAACTTTTAGACATGCTGATGAATGAACGGCCGGGTTGTTTGGAATAAAAAAACGACCTTACTCATATTGGCGGACCACTCGCCACAGGTAATGCACGTGGGGGGAAGGGGGTTGTAACAGTCGTCTTCATTTGTCGGTATATGCACGTGTCACACAACAGTTCGATTCCACTGCATCGCCGTTTGAGTGCTTCAGCCGTATTGCTTGAGACTGCTTCCGAAGGTTCAACGGCACCCAGCACCAATTCATCGGGTGCGAAATCTGCGTAACAATCAGTTGAGACACTAACAATCTGAACCTCAGCTTGAACCCCAGTTGATTTCCGATAAATTTGTACGAAGAATGAAATTGCACAGTAATAAGACGTTGTGATCTACTTTGGCTGCAACAGAATATCCAAGAGTAGACTGCCTCCAAATCGGGCTGAAAGCATCACCTCTTGTCTCTCAAGTACCAACCTCACTTGGTCGAGGAAACCGCACCCGCATTTGCACAGAACTGTTCCTAGAAGTAAGCTGCCGAGTGGTAACGTTTAAAAGAAGAAAATTTCATGGTATCGTCAGCTAGAGCCGTTGAAGTTTTATGACTGTAATAACTGAAACCCACTGGGTGAAAGAACGGTGAGGAAGTGATTCCAATAAACCCTGTGCTAAACTAATGTTCCTTGGTTGGATGAGGGTAAGGCCGTTGGTCGGAAAGGTTTCTCTCAACTCATTGGTGAACTGCTCCATATTTGAGCGTTTTACAAGCATCAATTTGACGAAAACCAAACGCGACTCGTCAATGGGCCATGGGCGTGTGACTGTCGATGGCAAAGTGACGAAGTAAACGATTCGGTTAACAGACAATCACTAAGAATTAGTCCTGTCATAGAAAGACGCCTTCTGGCCACATAACCAAAAGCCCACCAGTCCTTGAAGAAGACATCGATGGACTCGCTCGTGTTACGCATAAAATATGCCCAGGTGATGGAACAGCATATGCAGGAAGATCAAGTGGAAAGCACCGTAGACAGGAATCTTGTTCCCGCCTGCACGTGGAACCCGTTTCATTCTATGTTAAAATTTACCAAAGCTGATGAACTAACAGTGTTTTTTGATTGCGTCAACGAATTTGATGGTTTCGTTAAACAGCAAACTACCTACGGGACACTGGGAAGTCTGACGATCCATTAGCTGTGATCTCGGAATTCGAAGCCAGTTCCACAAAATTCGCGTTTAAATAGACGGACACAATGCTCTCAGTTTCTTTTGGTAGCCAAATGGTGGCCTCGGTAAACCACCAAAGGCACATCGAGTGTGTCAATTTATTTGAAGGGATTTCACCCCTTAGTTGTGCATCCCTCGTCTTGCAACGTACAACGGAATACAACAAACCGTCTAAACCAGAAGCTACAGATCTAGCAACATGCTGTTTTTACTTTGGTGGTCACCTTCTTGACTTCTCAAATAAAGCCGACACTGTTAGGACCCCAAAGAGCTGTTATCATTCGGGGAGTTCTATATCATCAAAAGAACAAGCAGCGACTCTGAGATAACAACTTCGCTGAGTCCGACTGAAATTTGGAAGTGGTTCCGAGAACAGTGAGTATCGTATCGAACATTTGGAACAAAGTGGGACCTCGACAAAGATAGCTAGTGAATATGGATGCTTGATACTCCCTTTCAACAGACAACAATGTGCAAGGCTAGCATCCGTCATGGCCATCTACGATTCTCTTGGCTTCATAACACTTGGTTTGCTATCCGCAAAGCCAACGCTTCGGCAGTTACATAAAGAAAAATGAACTTGGATGACTTTCTTCTGGCCACAAATCAAAACCGATGATAGAAATGGGTTGCTTCATTCATAGAAATTTGCTAGATCTCGGTTCCAAAACGTATCTGCACGACGTTTAGTCCTACCTTATCCAATCAACTACATATCTTTTGTTACGTTTGTGGAAACACCTAGAGAACCACGACTCACGTAGGAACCAATCGACTATACAACCTTAATTCGTGCGCAATTCTTGTAAGGGAAGGCAAAAGTTAGGTATTTGAAATCAAAACGGTTTCTCGAATGGAACTTACAACTGTTCCTTTGGCTGTGAAGATGTCGCATGCTATAGGAAACGAGATAAGGATCCTGATAAATCAAGCAACTAATTAAGCTGGTTCAGTCATTGTTCTACAGAACATTAGGAATAAAATAACACGTTTTCCACGGTGGATTTGGATTCAAGAAAGCTCCAAGAAAGCCATAAGCGGAGGTCAACCCTCTCGCTTCACAGGTCAACCTTTTCAAACCTAGACGAGAACGAGAACATATGGTCCCACTAAAATCGATTAATACAATGACGTGGAAAATCTAGTTCAAACATGTGAACATGCTATCCCGACTGAGCCATTATCCACCGTGATTTCAACAACAAAGGGCGTTTGGTTGAAACACTCCTACAGCTGTCTTCGATAACGTTCACTGCATCAACTGACCAACTAACAGGGTTAGGAACAGATTAGATGCAAACTGTCAACCTACTTCAGCTTGGCTCATTCTGAACGGAAATGATCCGCCTGGAACAAAAAATGAAAGTAAACGGTTCCCAATCCGAATCAAACTATACGTTTACTGATGAGTAGTAGGGGATTTGGCTGTTATAAGTTGAACATCACCCACAATTGATCGCAGCTGTCGCATTCCCATAGACTTTCCAGTCGGCCCCTTTTCGAAAAGGGGCCGACTGGAAAGTCTATGGGAATGCGACAGCTGTGATCAATTGTGAAGGATGTTCAACATATAACTATGCGTGTTGAAACCTGGTCAAAGCAAGAAGCTTCTTCGGGTTAGGGATCACCTTCAGTTTGCGCCTTAGAATCTTAACATCCTATCATCTTCTCATTAACGCATTTTGCGACTAAACTTTTCACTACACGGGTGCACTCTCAGAATGGCCTTGTGGACGTTGATCAAACTTAGCACTTTTGCACGAACTCCGTTCAATTTCGTAGTGCTAACTTTTTGTAGAAATGGATGTTAAGGAATGTTTTCTTCAAAAAACGACGGTTCTTTCAACCCCGTCGATAAGCGTTGGCCCCGCTCACGAGAGAGAGTCTTTAGGGAGACTCCAGTCACTAATCTGGTTCTCTCTTTGTTGGTTGCAATAAAGTCATCGAAAAATGTCAAGATGTTTGCTTACATGTCCGAAAATTCGAGTCACCTACATCGAAGTTCCGCAGTCTTCAGATACCAGTATCTCCTCTCGTACTTTCTGAAAATTCGTCGCTCACGCCGGATGCCAAGGACAACTTTATAGTTACAGTTTTTGCGGAGCCAAACGATATGTGCGTGGGCCGATGAATCTTAGAATCAAAGCATAATTTTGACATTGTTGGGAAGTGGTTACGATTGGATATTCAACTTCCACCTTCTCCGCGTCGTCATCAGGGGGAGGGGGAAAGGCGCATTTTACAACCGTTATTGTTTGACATTTTAATATCAGACAAGCTGTTAGGAGAGACTGAGCGCAGCCTGGACGTTTGACACTTGTGATTGCCGAATGAACAGTTGCATTCGTAGAATGGTAGAAAACCTGACTGGGTTCGTTTTTGACCCACGTGGACTTCAATGTTTAGTCACAGGTGGAAGTGTCGGGATCCCGTTTATGACAAAAAGCTAACGTTTCTGCTTGCACTTGTTATGCGTAATTTGATCGGGCGTAGAAGCTTTCACCTCAAATTTCAAGGTAGAGTGAGATTCTTAGATCGGATGCACGGTATCATTTTATTGTTGATATTCATGTTTGGTGTTTTGATATCAAGCGTTGGCACATGTGTCTGATTACATAACCGACCTTAAATTACGTCCGTTTTGATTGTTCCCCGACCCCAGGTGTGCATGTATCGAGTGATAAGTTACGTCGCCCATGGTACTTTGTCGAGCCAACATCGGGCGAACATAATTACAACAGACAAAAACTAAAAAGAATTCACAATCCGCCTCGAGAGACACTTACTTGGCAGGACAAGAATCGAGAGAACTTGTCTTGATCGTCTGCTGGTCAACAAAATGTAAATGTCTGGAACTAGTGCTGCTCGTTGAAGATACGGATGTGCAACTGGCCGGTAGACGGGCCATGAAGTCCATGCCCCGCTCCGCCCAATAACGACGAGCGTCGTCCAACGGATCACCGCTCGGTGTAGCAGTTGTATCACTCGCCATTTGCTGGACGGCACAACCAACATCTGATGAAGAGGTGGAAACGACTGACTGCTGTAGTTCAGTCGATGAATGGGGAGTAACATCGTTCAACGTTCCGTCCGCGGTAGAGTGACTAGCGTGCGACAGATTTTGGGGCTGGAAGGAACCAGCTAAGCGTTGAGCATGCTCATGCTCTAAAACAATCAAGGAATGTTCACCACCAGATTATTGTTTCATTTATCCAAAGAGAGGAACGATCAGCATTCATAGCTGTATCTATATGGCAATGCGCTTCTTAAAAGCGAAAAAAATCAAAAGAAATACGCTGTTAGCTAAAGCTATGAAAAAATGGACGAGAAAACATAAACGCGTTCATCCCAAAACAAATGAGCCCGAACGCGACCGAAAAAATAAATCACCAAACTCATATCAACACATGTTTTGATCAAATTACTCAAAAATCACACTTCGGTAACCATCCTTGCTTCAACAATGGTTCTCAAAAAGTGCCGTGACGATCATGGCATTACCAACCATCTCTCCTATTATCTCTTGATCTGGGCTCGGCAGTCCACAGTACTCTCCTCTCATTAGACAAGCAGGACATACAGCTCCTAACTTATGAGTGAATGTTTTCAATTTCGTTTTCTAAGTAATTTACTGGCTACCTGCCAGAATGAACAAGGCCATAAACAGCATGTCAACGTGAACGATAGGCAGTCTAATCATCAAAATCGCTACCTTTTCATACTATGTTTTCCGATACGTGAGTGAACAAACAGCCGTAGCAAAGCTTATCAGTACGTCTAGTGTCCTCTAACCTTAGAGGCTACACTTCATAGTCACATATTAAGGCCCACCTTCTCACTGCGGCCTCAAAGCTCTGATCGTCAGGTTTAAATGAGGTCCATTTTCGATCATGTAAATGTTAGCTGCCTAATCATTACAAAAATGTAAGTTACATTTTCATTTCCTACACCACCACCATCCATGATTCAACTTATGAATATGCACACCGGTGGGTAATCATCACTATTGCATAGAAAATAAAACGTAACGACGAAAAGCAGATACGCAATGAAAGTAAAGCCATACAATTCCCGCGACTGTGATTCAGTTCGGTTGTCATTGTGAAATACGCAAACAATTACATTACTGCAAGCACCCCGAAGTGAACTTCACTCCAGCAAACTAAAGCTAAAACAATGATAACGGACTTTTATCACAATTCTGCCCCCAAAAAAACACGCCATCGACTAAATAACCAAACCGGTTTGTCGGAAGATACACGATTCGATCAAAAGTGCTCACCTGCTTTCCGAGCGATACGGGCGTTATTACGACGACATAAGTGGAGCTTCACTCTGCATTCAGCAACAGTCTCATGTTCAGGGGCAAAGCACGCATGCAGATGTCCGCCATAAAAGCTAGAATCATCTAAGGAGCGTTTAGCTCGTCTATATGAAAGCGGAAACATCAAGGATAATGCATAGATCAAATCGTGCAAAAAAAACTACACGTAAAGAATAGCACGCTAACAGAACCCGTAAAAGAATACATCCACACCTTGCGCTTGGGACAGAATCAAACTTGACCAAGAACACATCGGTAAATCGCTCCTTTTCTGGGTATTCTGAAAGTTTGATTAATTTCTCAACTGTCCCGAAATGTTTGCATTTATCACGTAGAGCATGTTCAAGATCAATGGACGGTATTCCAAAAATAAGAAGATAAGTGGACTCCGTAGCAATCGTATAAACCTAGAAAGGGTTAAAAATGCCAAACCCAAAAACAATAACCTTCACAGCCTTCTTCACTCGCCCATCTCTGTAGGCAGGCCTCGTAAAACAAGGACCGACTTTATGATGATGAGGATAAACACGAGCAGGTGACAACGACGGTAATCCACCAGATGATGAGGATTGCATGAGATAAGGCTGTAAAAAGTTGTTACTTTTTAAAACAATCAAGCATCAAAGTCCGAACTAACACAGTCAGGAGAAATTGACAGGCGGATAAAAATGGACAAGATTTTACCATTAATCAAATGACGCAATATGATTACTACAAATGGGTAGTTGAATTCAGAGAAAATAACAGTTAAGCGGCCGAATGAGTCTACCCCTTGAAATGTGATAGCACCGAACTCTTGCTCAGTTGTCAGCAACTCCCTACAAGGCACAGCAATACTAAATCGATAAAATTAACCGTGAACGTTCACTGACTGACTGCTTGAATTTAATTTGGCGGCATAAACAACGCTAAACGCTATTTAACGTTCTGCTAAGCATTTGGGAAAGCGCCTTGCAGCCCCAAAATGCAGTGCTTCTGCAAGATTGCTGTGATTACGTAGATTTGATGTTAGATAATGAAGCCATGGAGACTGTTAACGGGTTGTATACCTGGGAAGCTGCATCAGCAGCGATGGCGGAGGTGTAGGGAATGAAATAGAAGC
>LOND01003624.1:33715-51514 GCA_014220965.1 Paragonimus kellicotti
CCTATAAAGTTTTTTTCCTTTTCCTTTGTTCTTCGTGGTTGTGTGGCAGTCAAGCATCAGTGTGAACCACTGATGTATTGCTGTCTATGATGATGATGATGATGACAAAAGTTTAAGCCACCGACTCTGTGAGTCGCGAGGGCCCCAGCCCGGGAGACGAACCCGACCTACAGTGACCAACCCCTTCGTGAACGATTTCATTTGTCTACGCCAGGTCATCATCTGTCCACCTCGCACCTTGCGCCAGTCGGCCGCAGCGTCGGCAAACAGTGCTCGGTGTGGCAAACGACTAGCTGGCATCCTTGAACTCAAACTCCTTCAGGCTCACTTCGAAGCAATCGTCAATTCCACTGCGTTTGGTTAACTTATGCGCTAAATTGCCTGGGCCATCTCTTTTGAAACGTTTAAGCGCTGAGGTGTGTAATCGTTGACCTAGGTGTAGGTTGGTAGTTCTGGTTTGACACAGATCTGAGCATAAACTCAGTAGTGTGTTTCAAAAATATTTCACTCCAATTTTGACGCCACGATTGCTCGTCTTTGAAGAAGGCTGTCGTGCTATTCGAAGTACAAACTCTATTTTCAATCCTTGTCCTCCTGCCGCTCGTGATTTGTCGACATAACTGACGACAGTACAGCAATAGCTGACGCTGATGCTTGCATTTTGAAGCTGTATTGCTCGTCTCAAGTGGCCCAGCAAATAAAATGTCTTTCGTTTTCAGTGTGATTTTATGCAGTTTAACTATATCGAGCGCAGCCTGTTACAACTGAATATTTTTGATCAAGAACGCAAATAGTTGATTGATACAACAGCGAACGTATTACGCGAATCGAAAACCGTTCCGCGATTGGCCCCAAACTCCGGATGATGAGAACCAGTGAAAACGTTGGCAAAGCAGAGTCCTGATGGGCCATGCTTTTAATCACTAAAACGCTTTACGAATTCACATGAAACTTATCTGTATATACAGGTAAAGGGCGTTGAGATCACTCCAGTACGTGGTTGGTATGACTGAATTGTATGCCCATCGATATCTCAGTAACGACCTGAGGTGTTAGAATTTTGGCTGTGGAATCGCGTTTCTCGTGTCAAGTTTGTCCTAATCCTATCACAGCCCTTGTTAACGAAGTTGTAGGTAGGTAGCATTTGGTCACAGAATCTTTTTCAGCTCGCTTTTGTGCTTTCAGTCTATTGCGTTTGGTCAACCGGTATCTGTTCATTTGTTACGCCATACTCATTTCAGTTACGCAGGTTTTTTTTGTCTTGCCCGATGTTTTTGGAGAGCTCTATTTTCCAGACGATTTGTTAGCCTCCAGTTTATTCCAGGTGATATAATTTCACTTCTCAGTGCATAGATTTAGTCTACTCTTCATCCTAAGCCCTACTCACTATTCTACTCAAACATCACAAACTTGCCGCGCTCGAATGTGAGTGATACTCAGCATCCACCAAACGCTACGTCTTCCGTCTTGAGGAGTTTGGTGGCTACGAGCCATAAATCCAGTGGTTGGCCATCGGTTACGGTTCGACTGAATGTTCACAGGTTTTTGCTTCTTGAATAAAAAGATAAGGTTTCAGCGGTTAGGTCTCGTACATGAGATTGGTCCTATTTGACCGCCTAACTCTAAACAGGAGCAACTGAAGTAACCAGCTCCATAATGCAACATTGTGATCGCCAGTAAGTACCGCTATCAGTGGGCTTTGGAACTTGTAATCTGGATATACTGGCGGTCGGTGACTTGCCCTGTGTGTTTGTTTTTCGACGTAGACTTGGATGCGACTACTATTCATATCCCACATCTTCTTATGCGGTCCTCATTTATCAGCTGCTAATATTTTCGTGTTGGCTGTGTATTTACGGCTAGTAAGAGAGTGTGTGAACCCAATGTATTCATCAGTGCGTCTTCTGATTCCATGTTATCCATATATTGTTCCCGTGTTCTCTTGCTTCAGGCAATCGCGTGTGCTGAAGCTGGGGTTACTTTGATTTCTCCGTTTGTGGGCCGTGTATTGGATTGGCACGTGGCCAAACATGGCAAGAAGACGTACAGCCGCTCCGATGATCCTGGTGTACAGCTGGTCACGCGAATCTATAACTACTATAAACGGCATGATTACAAAACCGAGGTATGCCTAATGATACACTTGTTTCAGTGTTTTCATTCCGATTATTTTGACTGTCACTCTTGAGAGTAGATTCACAAGTGTCCTAAATGTGTGCATGTGGTTGTTACGACGTGTATGTTGTGTGTGCGTCTGGTCGCTGCGGACTGATCAGTTCGGATTCGACTGTCGGCTCAATACATTACCAATCTAATGGACATTCGCACCTACTAGCTTCTCACTTGGATTGTTACGTTGCACCGGGTTCGGTTTCGGTTGGGACCGGAGCGGTTGACTTGATTTTCAAATATATTTGTATTGACTGCGGTCAGTTGAACGTTTCTAACTTCTCTGTGTTAAAATAAGACCATAGCTTGTCTGCAGGGATCGTCCAGCGGACAAGTGAGATTTAGCCCATCTGTACAGCTAACTCGGAATCGTTCATCGCGTTGGGCTGATTACAGTAACATTCGGAGATTTTTACGGATCTAAGTCCTTAGGAAACACTGTGTGCAATTTGCCAACTTATTTTAAATAATCACTAATACTTACGGGAACTAAACTTTATCAAGACTAATAAGAGCCCGCGCGCGCACTCATTTTGGATGGTGATTACCGGTGTTCACCCGGAACTTTTCGTGTACTTGGAAGTTGTGTCACAGCTGATGATGGTATTGAAGAAGAAATCCTGCGTGTCCCCAAAGCTCTTTGTAACCTGAGGTGCCCTTGGTTCCGGCATGAATTCTATCTTCCGTTAAAGGGCAAATTGTACAACAACTTGTCTACCGTTTCCTTTGTCGCGGTTCAGTTTACAAAACCTTGCTCCTGGCGTCGAGGGTTGTTGCGACTATGCGGCGACCATTGGTGATTATTAGGGCTTGTCTTGGTAGGAGCCAGCCCCTCCCCCGTTGTTGGCGAGGAATGTTTGAAATAAAAACCGACCCAACAAGTTGACCCTCCTATGAGTGCCAACCCCCGGTGTAGGCAAAGACATATTGAAAGTCCTATGTGTGTCCAATTCACACAAAATCCTGCAGGATTTATCTGCGGCTTATGGCCATGAGTCATAGTCACTGGATGCAATGCCATGTTTGCTATGGTAATCGTCCTTACTCGTTGTACACACTCTTTCCGAAACCGAGAACTGGAACCAAACAACAGAAATTTCCAAGGTTGCGTGTGGTGTAAATCTGATAGTAAAACGTCTTTATTTTGTTGTAGTTACATACCTTACCTAGCGTTTTCCGCCTGTTTCATCTCGACCTGACCTCTTGTCATCTGATTTTTGTCCGCACAGTCTTCGAAGTCTTGTACTCACTCTTTCTCGACATGCTGTCTAGAATTAATACGGAGAATAATAATACAAAGTAAATCCATTGAACCCGCAACTAAGATAGAGTAAAAAATCCGTTCTCCGAACCTGAATGCTAGTGTATGGGTAAAAATTTTGGAGCTAATACATTTCCTTCACTGGCACAGTTGGTTCTGTGACATTGATGCTATAGATCCTTGTTTCCCCAACCCAGGGAGTGTGTTTATTCGAAACTAAATAAGTCGCGATGTTAAATTTGTTGTCTTTCCGCTGCCAATTTTGCAAATCTAACTTTGGGATAACATTCAATGTCGATCACTGAAACCATTTCAGAAGATCAGTGTGATATCGACCGTTTTCGATCGTCATCCTCGTGAAACGTTTGATCGCGAGCCTCTTACCGAGTATAACTGTATTGAGCATAACGCAATCAGGTGTCAGCAGCGATTGCTGAAGATATGTATACGCTTTTTATTGTAATGCAACCTGTCGTAACTCCATCCTAGGCTTTCGCTGCTGTTTTTACCGTAAATAATTAATTTATCCCTAAGTTCGTTATGGTATCGTCATCTTCGCAACCCGTCGCCTCGTCTTAAGTAATTCCCTGGTCGCAAATTATTATGTCATGCTGTAAATTGGCGTACTTAACATAATGTGATGTAATATATTTAGAGGGCGCCCGTGGGACACCGAAGAGAGCGTGTGGGACACCGTTATAGGTTACTAAACGGCAGAAAGTTAAGCCCTACACGCACGCATGTACAAACCCGCGAACGAGGTTGGGCGAGCTATTCCGGGCGCCCCATGCGGTTGAGCCAACATCCCCCGAGGAAACTTTGTGGGTGCCGCGAGTGTCTAACGGAATGACTGCGGACTCCTTTTAGGTGTTCGTGTAAACTCCAAAAATACCGTCAGATTTATTTATAACAACCACTTACAGCGCCCTTTAGTAGATTTTTGGCTCAGTCTTCGTTTTTGTTTTGTATTTGTTGTATCTGAAGTCTTCATCTGATGTATAGTCTATGTGCGAAATCCTCGCTATTTTAAGTGGTTAAATGCCAAACTCTGTCGGACGTATACTACAAACAAAAGGTTTTGATCACAAATGTATCTACTGATGTTCCGATTCACAAATGATAGGATTTGTTTCCAAAAGGGATTCCTCTATTGGATACTGCCACCGGACAGTGTCATCATTTCATTTAACTCATACGGCCAAACACTAGATTCCAATAATAAACAATTTACGTTGGCTTAATACACTCTTTCAATAACTGTTACAGCAGTTAATTAGTTTCGACATTTCCCATCAACTTGCGGATAAAGATATTTGTAATGTCATGCGATTTTGCAGGTTGACATTAGACAACGTGGTTTCATGTACAATAAGCAACTGCGCTTCATTTGGATCCTCGTCGCTATGATTTATGCTGTGACCTTTAAATAATTGGCACTTTACTTCGTATCGATACGTTTGACTTTTTGATGCAAACTCAGATGAAACAAAGATGTATGCGATTAGAACGTTATGAATAGCATACACTGTTGATAATGATTCGAAGTCATCGGACACATCTAAACTGCTCCATATCCCAATTCAGACCGAAAAGTAACAACAAAAGGCCTGGCGCGTTCTTTTAAAATTTTTAGTTGGACCGAATATCGATTACCCCTACGCCTCTTAGACGAATGTATTTCATGTCTAAGTAGCAACAAAAGCAAATATTCCTTGTGAAAGTATATGAAGAAATTAACTTGACAATAATCGCTTCTCTATTTCCGATAAGTGAGTCGTTAAAAAAATGACACGTTCCTTAGTTGGTGGTTCGTACGAGTTCGTTCCCAGAACAGGGACTCGTTAGGTGACGTCTGAGCTACTGTCACACATTAAAAAGAGGAGAACGGCATTATAACGAAAAAGAAATGTATATACATATATAACGCCATGCAGTACGTGTGTCGCATAAAGCCATGTGATACTGTGCGCTAGCCCAACCGTACTGCGTGTTCTTGTGTTGTTTGGCGACTGTGCTCATCCCGATTGTCATTCCGGAAGGATGACTTTTTCCTTCCAGCATAGCCACGAGCAACTGGTTTCCAGTGTCGTGTGCAAGTTTGTTTTTCATCCGAATACCTCATGCTCTGTTTGAGTTAAGTTAAACTTTACCCTGACAGAATAACACAATACACTGTCATGTAGATCCCAAGCCCCAGTTGTGGAACCATTATGTTCGAGTAGTGCTTCCATTTTGTTTTTACAAAGTTTCCAAACTTTCAGTTTTTGACAATTAGCTTACATTTTTATAGACAGGTCCCAATCTCTGATCTCATTAAATCTGCTGGGTGATGTTTTGGACTACTGATGGAGTGTTAAATAGACGGATATTGGTTAATTCGAAGGCACCACCTAAGAGTAATCTGATGCAGCACAAATGTTAGCCTAACTCGTCAATTTTCAACCACCTGTTGAAGACCGATCGTCTTGTTGTTCTGCTCTCTCTCTCTACTCTCTCTCTCTCTCTCGCTCTCTCTCTTTCTCTATCTATCTATCTATCTATCTATCTATCTATCTATCTCTCTCTCTCTCTCTCTCTTCTCTCTCTCTCTCTTCACCATTGGGATTTAGCTGCTAACACTCCAGTGTACCAGTAAAATAGTAGCGGACCGATTGCGATCCTATAAATCTGCCGATAGGATCTGTTATTAAATGTGAATTGAACACTGAGAGTACATCGTTGAAACTATTTTCCGTATAGGTATGGGTATGGTGAACTGAATATTCGAATGATTGATATATTCATAAACTGACTTGCCAGCCTCTAGTTATAAAGAATGTTTCTGTTGGGAAAAGGCACTTTTTCCCAAAAATTCGCCATATTTGCCGAGAAAAATGGATTTTCCATTTTTGGAGAATTTGAACGCCCGCCAGAATTCTCGAACGTCCGAGAAGCTACGCTCAGCTCTGATTGGTCCGTTGGGTGGCCTAGGCGCAAGGTCACCCGAAACCTATAAATACAGACGTTGTAAATCGGTATTTTGCCTTCTGGCTGAGCAGCAAATAAAGCTCGTTTGAAGGCCGTCTTTTTCCTTACTTGTTGGGGGATCTAAGTTGCGAGAGTTGGGTTCCGATATTTGTGCTCTGGTTTTCGTGCAATTTGGCAATATCGTTGCGTTCGTTCGTGATAGAGATACTGCTCGTGGTCTTTGTGTTTGTTCTTGTCTTTCTCTATCAGGGGGTCGTAACAGCTTCTGAACGACAAACGCGTGTACTGACTGTTCATAACATTCATCAGAATACTAACATAATGGAACATGTCACGTATGCAGTCTGGGCATAATTGCTGAAGAATAGGTGCAAACATTTCTGCCAACCACTTTACTGTTGCCTGGCACAATGAGTTTCATATATTAAAAATAGGCCTAAGTGGTCGGCTTCGCTTGTGAATCTTGGTTAGACCGAGAAATGATGGTACATCTATTATTATTATTATTATTATTATTATTATTATTATTATTATTATTATTATTATTATTATTATTATTGTGTAGGTCTTATAAGACTTCCTGTGATTTGATCCTCAATCAGACTTGTCTTACGCCTCTCAATTTCACGTTTGCTAAATTTAATTCAACTTAAGAGAACCCTTGACACTTTGTCACTTTGGCCTTTCCTTCCTCTAATAACTGTCTGCACTTTATCCGACCGTGTCCGGAAGAAATCGTTACATTCACCTAGGTATCTGATACCTCTAAGTCTTGAAGGGTCTTCGTGAGTGCGACGGAGTAAGGGGACCACCCAGTATTTCAGGTGACCAAGATACCGCAAAACTACGAGTGGTATTATACTTACCCTGTGTACGGTGGCGTAGTTTAACAGGGTGTATTCATATGCCCTTATCGCACCATTTGTTGTAGTTCGATCATACTGAGTGACGCTGATAGTTCACCAGGTTTCCTATGAGTTCACCGCATACTTATTTATATACTTGTTAACGTAATTTATCACTAGGCTATTCAGGCTGCCTGCCCGTTCTTTCATGCCATTAGTTACGTAATAATATAAGAACATGGAGTTTAAGAGAATTGTGGCTGTTATACACGTCGCAGGTCCGTAATCGTGAACTGTCAGCCTTTTGGAGAGGGTCTTATGTTTAGATTACCACTCGATACATCAGTCAACTTCACTTGTCAGTTTATCTGTCGTTACCCCCAGTCGTCTAGTGTATGTCGACCGTTTTTCTATGGAGTTAAACGCTTACTAAACGTGTGGTTTTCAACGGACACTTCCTCATTTTAAAGTTTGAATGATAGACTCAACAAGTACGCAGTACAGACAGTTATCACGATAAGAAATATTTGTTCGCTATGTTTATGATTCAGTTTTGTTCGGAAAACAGTCAAGTCATTATAAGAGATATGCTTTAGTCACCACGAGAGATAAATAAAGCATATTGTTGACATTAACCTTATTTGCTACCTCATTGATCTGTTTCTCCAAATCGAAATTAAATCGTAAACATCGCGAACAAGTATCTCTTATGAGGTTTCCAACCAATGATTGTCATTATCGAGGTTGGTTCGATTTTAGTCACCTAACTTTTCAGATCAGACGGTTTCAGTATGGAGAGTGTTTCATTCGAAATGTCAGTCATAGTTAGATTGTAATAATGTAATTGAACCTGAGATTACGCGGACATGCGTGTGCTTTGGTTTCTGTTTAATTTATTGATGTACTTTTTTAAATGGAATATGACAACCCGCTTTCACCCATCGACCTTTGGCTCCAAGACGCTGACTATCTCTTGGCTCCGTGCTTCTCTTTCTACGTTCGTTCTGTTGCTCGTTTTCATGATGAACTGGTAGCTCCAGGCAACGAACCTAAACGGCAGTCCAATTACGTGATTACTGGCGAAATCACCATAACTCAGTTGTTTGACCACAATACACATGTACGCATATCCTCTCGTTGTCAGTGAGACGTCACCTGACAGAATATTCTTCTTTAATCACGCGATTAATAGCCATTTCTATAACAGAACGGGTGTTCCTGATGTTCTTTGTCTGATTTGAGGTTACCTACACATTGGTTGCGATAACCGTCGACACTTTCTTCATGCTGTTCCTGCGGTCCCCGATGTAAATTTGAGGAGGTGTTTTGTTCTATCCATCGATACGTACGTGCCAGCTAGCCTAGACTTCTGACATGTCTCCTGTGTTGGTTAACACGTGACACAACTCTGGTGTACTCGTGGGGCTTGCCCTGTTGTCGCCCTTTCAGCTTACGCAGACGAATTGTCACCACCAAAAACCTATGCATACTTCTTAGGTGCTCGAATGAAGCTGTTTCTGATGTTACTATTTCAGATACTTATAACTCTGCGCTATTACAATACGGTCTGTGGCTTGAACGAGTTGCCACATTCGTAATTCGTTTACGATTGTCTTAAGATGTGCGGTTACTCCGTTCTCAACTGTTGATCACAATCTCCATCGGCAACTGACGAAGCAGGGTCCGGAGTTACACGTTTATGATGATTCTGTTCCCAGATAATATCATTCGTATGCTTTGGAGTTGTTTTATGGCGCAAAATTTATCGGCCCCTTCACGCCATTTTTTCATGAAATTTGGGAGACTATCCGTTTTCGTTGAAGGCATTTTCCGTCTCTCATCACTTCACATCGAGATTCATACTCTCTCATTTGATCATACTGTAGCTTTTCTGTCCTTTCCAGATTTATAAATCTGTTAGCCAGCCACAACAGCAATACATACACGCACTTTACTAATGTCGCCATCGAATCCAATTTAAAAACGGTTTGCTGACAAACTCGCTGGGGATAACAATAATCCTCTAGTTCCAAGTCTGCTCCAATGCTTATTTGTTTCCGTAACAAGATTCACACACAAGCTCTGGCATACTCGTACGCAAGCATAACATTCCTCAGTCGTTCCTTAGCTTTCCGGAATTTTAACGAACCCTAAACCTATTTCCCAGTTCACTGGACGACTAACTGCATAACAATCCGAACTCATTTGTTCCCTGTTTTCCACACTATTGCATTAAAAGTCTCGCCGTTCCACTTTCGTTTCAGCTATTATAGCTCACTGAACGTTGGACCTCGACATGAGTGGCTGGTCTTCTCTTCGTACTCATTGTTTTTCTGTTGCTAATCGAATGGGCTATAGAAGAGCACCGTCTGTCTGAACAACACAAAGACTTCTAATAGGGTTGGCTATATAATTGTCCTCTGTGTCAGTCGCATTTGCTACATTCAGTGTTTTCCGCACAAACACAACTTCACACCGATTGTATAATCATCATCATCATCATATCAGCCATGAGCCTGACCAAAAGGTACTGTGGCTCGGGCTGCCGCTCACCTCAACAGTGACGTGGAATATCCTAGAAGAAAACGTTACTAAGAAGGTTGAAAATTAATAGAAGTCTAAGCAAAGAACTAGAAATGGTATGGATGCAGGTACGCCATTGACTGCGACACGCTGCCATCTCGGATAGCGTCTCCAACCAGCGGTTTGAGTGATCACGAGGACCCCATCCAGGCAGGCGACACCTACCCACTTTACTCAGTGGAGCAGTCAGGGTTCTCATATTTCGTGACCACGTTGTCGCTTGACCACCACGTGGTGTGTCTTTGGTCGACCACTGAAACGAGGGACTAGCTCATCCCGCCGATCGATACGTTTAGATTTGTTAGAAACGAACGGTTTGGAGAAAGCAAATTGTCGGTAGAGGAGAGTCCGGTAAAAAAACAGTTGTTGATAGTGAGATTTTCTCGTGTGGGTGCTCGAGTGCAGAAGAAGAGTTGATGAGGTCAATTACGCGCGGTTAATAGGAGGGGTAAGATGTTGTATCACATAAAGGCTGAAGGTGCTGAGGTATCTAGTCTAGGCCGCGCCTGAGTTTGTTGTAGGGCCGACAGAGGTGCGATTAATATTTTGCATCGAGGGTGTGAAAGGTACCCTTATCAGGCTAGGTCAAGCCGGTATGCTAACGAAGCGGTTGGGATTATGTGTAGAGACGAGAGGTGGGCTCGTGGGGTGGGCATGTTATAGGGAAAGGCACCTAGTAGAACAGCAGTGTGTATTCTCTTGAGGGTACTGCAGCGGGTACGCGCTACGATTAGAATCTCGCATCACTGCACGATCGCCTTAGCTTAGGTGCTGGTAATTTATGCTTTTAGACTGGGTTTGGGGTAAATGAAACAGCTGGGGGATTCCATCAATTTCAAGAGCGCAACAGTAAAAACGAAACAGTTTGGAACAAGAACAGAACGTACAACCGCGTCCAATCATGCACATCTCTGCATCGAACAACCTGATAACCGGTTAGTGACAATAGTGGAAGGTTGAGAGCCGCTGCAATTTGTGCTGAAGTTTCCGATAGTCGAGCAATTGGAAGAATGAATCTGGTTTTATGAACTTATTCATCGAACTTGTGCCCAAAACCTCAACAAAGGACGTCGTTTCAACAGTGACGGATAAGGTGTTCAAGATTGGACATACTCAGCCTTTAAATGAGCGTTATCTGAAAGTTAGGCTGTTTTGTTCCTACTGTTTCAACAAGATACTTCTGAGGTAGTATGTATGCCTTACATGAACACATTTCACAGATTTGTTAAGTTTATGAAAGATCCCATGAGCAGGGAACAGGTAATCTCTGGTGTAACTAGTTACCTTCCCAATTTGTGAATTTGAGTCAGCAAATTAGGTTTATAAGATGGTAATATTATTTCGTTTGTTTGGGTTACATAAACATGTCCGATTAAGTCAGGAGGACATATGGCGAACAAACTTGGTTTCGATGTTTCACTATCGGATGGCACATTTATTTTGGGAAGATATTGCATTAATGGATCACAGGGTCTGTCTTCAGCGTCTGGTGAAGCGGGTTTCGAAACCTAGTTACGTAGAAGCGAATAAATTAGTTGAATGACAAAATTGTGATAGTGATTGCTTAATTTGTTCATTCCGGATGAGAGCACATGACAGTCGAAGACACAACGTGTTGAAGATGGGTTTTTGAGTACTTAGCGGGAAAGAATGTAGACAAATGGGACTGGCTTTTGCGATCGCGTAACCAGATGACCAATGACCTGCTTCGATTGTACGTCACGGACTAGTCTGTGCGATTGTCTGAATGGTTTGATTGCATTAAATTCACGACGATCGAAGTTTGCTCAGTCTTTGCCAAGCCTCGGATCAGCCATACCAGATGATGCTTCCAAATACATTCATCTAGTCGCCGTGTTCTGCGACCTATGTAACTTGTTTTATAACAACAAAGGAAGTAGTACACACAGTAAGAGGTAACATGAACGGGCAGTAAATCTTTCAACTGGTGTATGAGCTACATAACAGTTCCTGATAAGTGCTGCGCCAAGCCTACTGGTTGCATTTTCATAGGCCTTAACGCCTTTTAAAGGTATTGAAATATAGACAGGACATTTTGTTGTCAAAGACTGAGCAAACTTCGGTCGTCGTGAATTTAATGCAGTCAAACCATTCAGACAATCGCACAGACTAGTCCGTGGCGTGAAATTGAAGCAGATCATTGGTCACCTGATAATGATCGCCAAATCCAGTCCCTTTTGTCTACACTCTCCCGTTGCTTCAGGATTAACCCCTTTATTTGGAATTTTGTACCCTATTCTGCGGACCAATGGCAGTGTTCCTAATATTGATTTGATTTTGTTGAACATCTAATTGTTTTGCTCTGATGGAGGACTTATCGTAAACAACTGTTCGTCACCGTCGTCTTGTATGACTCAATGGGTGTTTTCGCGAGACTTCTTCAGATCCTCGACAGCCTTGTGTTCTCACCCAGATTGAACAGGTTAGGCAGTCTTGCTCACTATCTTGTCATTCAATCGACTTATTAACTCCTATGTGAACCTGATTCACCTGACGATAACAACACACCCTGTGATCCATTGATGCAATATCTTCTCAATATAAATGTGTTATCCGAAGATGAACCACCGAAAACAAGTTTGTTTGAAGATGAACCACCGAAAACAAGTTTGTTTGCTACAGATTCTTTTCATTTCGTTTGTTCTCGTCAATAGCTACATCTCTCAGCAATTAAATACAAGGAATGAAAAACCGACCTAATTTAGTTTACATGTATATATGTCATTTTCAAAACAAAGGCTTCAAACAGGTTGACAGTGCAGCTCTGGCTAGCTGTTTTGGTCTAGTTTTGTCTGAAGAATAATTTGTGCATGATAGAGTGCAACCTTGTGCCTACACTGCACGGTATTCCATTATGTGTGGATACTTATTTTTGCTCGGGCATATATCAATCTCTACGTCGGAAATCTGGCTGAGTTCGGCGGTGTCTCAATTTCATTTTTTTTAATCTATCTAACAGTATTGCTGACTAGTACAGTGCGTATTTTAAAAAAAGTGAACAGTTGGAACATCTGACACATTGACCTCTGAGTTGAAGCTTGTTTGTGCTACACTGCTCTTCAGCGATTACCTAGGGAGGTTCACGGAACATCATGATAGACCTGAAATAGCGAAATCACAAGATGCGCCCATTTACAGGATACTGGTGTACGTGAATTCGCATTGTAAAGGAAACGAAATCGTGGAGTTTCTAACGAGGTGCCTGCCGACCTGCTCGACGGCGAGGCTTCATTGCCCCTGCTCTGAGGCAGCAGAGCGTCAGCGCTACTTCTGATTAGGACACAGATATCAACTTTCCACATCACCTTGTATCTACAATCTGTGATGACTTCTCTGTTAGCGGAACCGACCGATGCCTATGCCCTAAGGTGAAGGAACACGTTCTAAAGTGCATCCAATACTAAGTGTACGGCGTAACCTCGCTAGACGACCTATGCATGCTTCCCCTACCGCCAAACACATACTAAAGACCGAGCAGGTAATCCTTTCAGCAGCGGATTTCCGTGTATTGATACGTCATACCGAGCCTGTTACCTTGTCAGTCGTGCACCATGAGCCGGTTCAGTGCCTACTGAGGCCACTGACGTTGACACTGTCTGCCATAGTTTTGACCAGTAACAGACTTATGGGTTTTATTGTTCCAGTTTCAATTCAATTTTTAATTCGTGATTTACTGCCATTATGCTTTGCAGCTGTTAGTACCGTCCTCCAAACTGGTTCTTCTGGTCGCATTGTCTGTTTGACATGTCAATAAAACAGTTATTTGGCCTATCTTAATCAACCAGCCCAGATACGATGGCCAACTGAATGTACTAATCCGTTTTGTTGTTCCCCGTTGGACTCCATAAATAATGTGGGTGACTCATCAGATATTGGTCAGGAGCTCGAATGTTTCACTCAAATTGTGGGCATAGCGGTAAGTTGAACATAATGACGATACTCTCCTAATGAAACTTCTCGAACATTCGAGTATGTAGCTTTAGTACAAAGTTAACTCTGTTGGCCATTGGGGCGCAGTTCGTACAAAGAGTGTGTTCATTTGAGATGTTTATTCTGAAGTCCTATTCACCCGTCAAGGTAATCAGTCCCTTATTTCTAATACGGTGCTCTGTGCCAGGTGGATGGTGACAGGCGAACTACTCTACGAAACGAAAGTCCATTCTGGGCAATGCGAAGTGTCCAAATCTTTCTACTACACGCTCTCACTTCTCTGTGTTACTGTCTGCTGTGTGCGTGTTTAATTCCTGGGACATCAGCTGTCTCATATGGAGCGTTCTTGTTGAGAGGCATGATACAATGTTGAATTGTGAATGCCGTCAAACGTACAGATGCAAGAACGAAACGTTGTATAATCGGAATAGTTATCTGTGGAGGTAGTTGTAAACAGTTCCATTGTCAGCGGTTTGTATTCCAGTGGGCAGACCTTTCTTGGCTTGTATCCAATTCACACGGACTTTTTGAGTTCCGCTCTTTTGAACCCGTCCCGTTACCACTAACACCTATGAATGAATGCACTGGATTTGTTCGGCTCTGATTGCGGTCGACGTTGAACTTCGAAGTCCATCTATCGAATCAAGTCATGTGTGGGCCTGATCAAATTGAAAATTCACAAAACTCCTGCGTATCGATGAAAGATTGAATGGCTATTGTAATTCATTTGCCCTTGTTGGAATGATTGAAATTGTTCTCAGCGACTCGTTGCATGTTTGCTTGTCTGTTTGCAGATCATGGGCGCCTCGTTTCGAAATGTAGACCAAATTCTGGGCCTAATCGGATGTGACTTGTTGACTATTGCTCCCAGCCTGTTGGAACAATTGTCCGAAATGACGGAGACCCCGGAAGTGTGTCTGACTTTGGCCAAAGGTAATCACTTTTTGGTTTCAAGCTGGTATCATCATCCATCCATGAAATGATCAACACACTATGCTTCTATGTAATACATTCACTAACATCTGATTACTCTACATTGTACATCTATTCATCTTTGGTCTTCATTCCACCTCCCGCCTATGTAAATTAGTTCTATCCCTAATTGCCTCAGCCCGCCTTTGGATTCCAGACTGGTAAGCATAGTAGGTTCACAAGTTGCTTCCAAAGGGAGAGAGATCTTTTCTGTTACTTTCCTGCCCCTGTGTTAGTTCGCAAAAAATGTGTTCGACAGTTTATGGGTGTAAATAGAAAGTAAATGGGTATAAATGAAAAGGAAACTTCAGTGGAGCAGCTGCTGGTTACAATCTTGTCACTAAAGAACACTGAAACATACTGCGTTAATATTCTGCCAGATGTGCGCATTTATTTACCTGTGAGACTGGACTGGTATTATGGTTAGGAAATTTGTAGTGCGGGTTGTCTTTCACACATGTGCCGATGCAGTAATGTTGTCAAACTCTCAACCGATTCAGCCTTAATCACAGAATTGGCAATGTTTTCAGTGTGAACAGATCCTGTTTGTGAAGCAGTTCTGTCTGCAAAGTAACTTGCTTGTTTCATTACTCAGTTTTAGCAAGTGATCCCTTAAACGTCCAACTCTGTTTGGGGAAGAGTGTGCCGTGGGATGTGGTGTTTTGTGGGTAAGAATTTGATCTGTGATTCATTAAGAGTTGAACTAATTGTGCTAATCGTCATGAATAGGGCTTTTTCTTGAGCCCCATAATTATAGTGGTTTGTCTCTTAACGCTTTCAGTGAATGTCAACTCCTTTTTAAGATAAGGATGACAGGCTTGTACGTTCGTTTCCAGATGTGGGCGGGTTATGCAGGTGAACATAGTGGAAGACGCTTCAAAGTGAAATGTTCCACAAATTTTTACTAAGAGGTTCAGGGTTATTTGTGTCTTTTCAGCCATGACTGGACAATTTTTAGACAGACTCAAACGGTTTGCCACTAGGGTCCCTAGTTCTGGTTCACACTACTGATACGAGTAGCTTAGTGTAGCCAAGGTGGTTGTTAGCACAATTTTAATGGCGAATTTGCATTTGTTGACATTGAGCGGCAAGTTATTTTCTATGGATAATTCAAGTCGTTCTTTAAAGTTATCACACCTTTCGGGCACTGGATTTCGCCAAAGTTTTGTGCCATCGGTGTAGAGCAACATTGTTGATTTGACTATACTGGATAGTTCAAAAGCGAAAAGATTGAATGACAGGTTTTAAGATTGATCCTTGCAAAACGTTGCTGTTGGCAAGAAACCACTTCGACATTCACTTTAACTGTGAACCTATCTTCAGTTAGATAATCCTCGTACCACATGAGTAATTGCTCATCGAGGTCCTAACTATTCAGTTTCTGTGGCGAGATGGAATGATCAACCCTGTCAACGGGCATTTCCTGAGTCAGCAACCCTCGTGCAAAAGTCACCACTAGTCCGCAGAGTAACCATGTTGCATCTGTTGACGAACCCGTCTTTTTGTAGTTCATTAGCAACTGGTGTTATTGGTCAAGTCAGAAGGTGCTAACCCTACATCATCATCATATGTACGATTTTACAAACGAAATTGTCCCATTAACAAAGTCCGCCGTATCCGATAACCTTTAACAAGAACATTATTATTAATGCGAAAGCATTGTTCCTTAGACATTTTAATGTTGTCGCGCAAGTAGCGCACAAAATACAAGATGAGTGGAAGTAGTCTGTGATGATGAGGCGGCTTGAATAAGCATCCAGCGGATGGGGTTTTTAATACACAACAGAATATGTCTGAATCAGGAGAATGCCGGAACTCAAAAGTAATTTGTGGCAAGGGATAAAATGCTGATATTGGTGCGATTTAGTATTGCCAACTGTGTGAGAGGAAAAGCTATTGAATTTACTCTCGGGTTCCCAACTCTGATTAGCTACCTTTTATCATCTGACCATCATCATCATAGACAGCAATACATCAGTGGTTCACACTGATGCTTGACTGCCACACAACCACGAAAAAACTTATATAGGAAGAAAGAAGAAAAAAGGGAGGGGGAAGTGGACCTAACTACTAAAAATAGCTACGTCTATATTCAAACATACAACATCAAGGCGCCTACACCTTGCAAACAAACAACCGAGCTGTAAGTGAAAGTAAGGCGTCATCAGCAAGACAGCTTCCTTACGGCTTTCACTGCCCCGCATCATTAAGTGCACTCACTTCACAGACAACTCGGCCAAACAACGACAACATTCACGCCACTGAGCTCGATTAGCCGCCATCTCACCTAACGTCTCAAGCCACCGACTCTGTGAGTCGCGAGGGCCCCAGCCCGGGAGACGAACCCGACCTACAGTGACCAACCCCTTCGTGAACGATTTCATTTGTCTACGCCAGGTCATCATCTGTCCACCTCGCACCTTGCGCCAGTCGGCCGCAGCGTCGGCAAACAGTGCTCGGTGTGGCAAACGACTAGCTGGCATCCTTAGTACATGACCTAACCATCTAAGTCTGTGCAAATGTAGCGACTGAACAAAAGAACTCGTTTGACAATCAGTGCCAAACACCCGCTTCCTAACCTCCTCGTTGCTTACTCGCTGGTGCCACCCGATACGAGCGATTGAACGCAGACATCGGTGGTCAAATACCTGGAGACGGTTCACGTCCTCTACCCTGAGTGGCCAGGTTTCGCTGCCGTAAAGTAATACGGCCCTCACTGTTGTTTGATATACACGACCCTTAAGCTTTAGGGAAATACCTCTCTGTCGCCATAGGTGTCTTAGATTAGCGAACACCGCCCTAGCCTTGGAAATACGCGCTTCTATTTCATTCCCTACACCTCCGACGCCACCGCTGATGCAGCTTCCCAGGTATACAAACCGGTCAACAACCTCCATGACTTCATTATCTAACATTAAATCTACGTGATCACAGCAATCTTGCAGAAGCACTTTGCATTTTGAGGCTGCAAAGCGCATTCCGAAGTACTTAGCAGAACGCGAAATAGCGTCCAGTGTTGTTTGTGCCTTGCTTTTTACACAGCTTTAATCG
>LOND01003625.1:5089-21441 GCA_014220965.1 Paragonimus kellicotti
CGTATGATTTAAAACGTTTCAAACAGAATAGACCAATCAGAACAAATTTGCAGTAAAAATGTGCTTCCCTAGAGTAAAACGTGGACTGTAAGTAGATGAACGATAATGCCTCAAAGCGAAAGCAAGTTGTAATATACTGGCGATCACGATAACAGTACCGGTAATGTCGATGTAAAACCGCGTACATTTCACAGCACAAAAACGCACGGTGACTGTAAGAGAGTGACTAGGCTGATCAAAAGAGCACTATTCCAGCAGCGGTCACTGCATAAGAAAATCTTCTGTGAAATGAAGAGACTTAATGAAAAGGCCCAAGAAAGCTACCGTGAAAGTGTGCTATGAATACACTGGCATTGTCAACTGGAACTCTACTATTTGCTTACAAGATGTAAGTGCCATGACGGGAACTGCTTGAGTTCCGACATGGGAGCAGCATGATTGAAGTCCAATATCGGTTCTTCTCGCTTACATTGTATCCTCACTACTAATAAATTGCTGTCGATGACACACGAATAAAGAAATGAGCAGAGCGAAACTGGCCATAGTAACCTGGCTGAACCGGATTCAAAACACTAGTTTCTGCGTGAATAGGTGTAAGTGTGTACCTGTTTGACTCTGTTCTCCAAATCTAAACCTCGTGTCAGCAGTCGCGTCACCTCAGATTGTTGGCTGATAAAAGCATCGGACTTTTTGGCCATCTCATCAGACAAGGTCCGAATGTGCATATTGGCAGAGACCAACTGCCGAGCACAGTCGCGAATCAACGCGCTCTCGTGTTCATCCAGCTGGTCCGCGGTTGCTGTCAATCGATTGTGCTAAGGATGGACAATAAAAAGGTGATTCATGGTTAATGGATCTATATAAAATACTCACCGATGCAGATAAACATACACTTATCACATAGCGATATACATACAATATTGATGAGGTATTCAATGAGAACTATATCCACCCCATAAATGAGGAATAAAACAGAACAGAATCGGACGAACAAAAAAGCCGGTAGACCAGAATAAGCATAAACCACATGGACTAAAATAGGCTGCTTTCTAACGAGGCAAATTCAAAATGCCCAAGTCAATTGACAGACAGAAAAAAAGGAGCGAACTGTATTTCCGAAACACCCTCAGAGAATTGGATGCACAAACGATAGGCCAAAAGTTTGATAATCCCTTCTAGGATTTATACACATATTTGAGACTTATTGGTGATAGATCGTCTAGTCCATACAATTTTTCAGTTGGAAGTTGCCGCAGCCAGTTGTTCACCAGTAGGCGCTAGTTGATAACGGTAGGGTTCAGTACTGAACAAACACACGAAAGGATCAAACTGTCATCAGTTTCACCGAAAAAAGTTCAGTTTAGTTCTTCAAAATAAGCCAGGTTGGAGTGTATAAGATGTACATAGCGGTTACTTCGTTGTAGTGTGTTATCTTCGGAAAGATGAGCAAGTACGCACAAGATAGCTGGTTTAAAAGCTTATATAAACCCATCAATGGCAGCCGCGTTGCTCCACTTCTAAGGTAAAACGTTCATCCATAAGATGCTTTTTGTGATACACTTTGTATCGAACATAGCTGAGTGGTCTTTTCAGGCTGTCCGAACACAGTAAGTCCTCTTCTGTCGTCTGGGCCATTCAAGATCACAAATTTTGACCAGGAGGAACGCATTCAGATTCACGGGTGTTTGTACAAAAAATGCCGTTCGACTTATGGACACTGCTTCGCTGTTTCCCAAAGTAGATGGTACCGTTCTTTGAGGGGAGGGACAATATCACAAAATAGGATGACAAAAGACAATTCGGCTTTTTGAATAGGAAGATTTTGGGCTATTTCTAACAGACTTTCTGTCAGGTTTTGATAATTTAAAATGGTTTTCTTGATTTCAACGATCGCAGTGACCTTTAAGTATTCGTACAGCTGTGTATTCGAATAATTTAAGCGATGTGTTTATGTGTCGCTGTGGCAGGGGAGTGAGCGTTGGACTCATAAAGACAAAACGGTGATTTGCTGAAAACGTACGTGGACAACTGCCCCAAATAATTATTCGGCCGACTGAGTATCGTGATCATACTTGAATTTCCCAGGCTGTCCACCTGCACGCATCGTAGTTCATTCATGTGTACGCGTAATGCACCAAGTCAATCTTAGATGTTTCAAAAAACTATTCATGACCTGAGACGGGAATGTACTTTCGCATCGAGGGTGTGTTCTGTCGTGGCCGCCATCACGTAAGGTCAATACCTTAACACGTGAACGCTCGACATGTGACAATCACATGGTGTGGCCGTCATATCAAATTAGCGGCACTCAGCTCAGTCGAAATGTTTGCTTTTTTCCATTGCTCGACCATTTTGTATCGCTAGTGTTTGGTGACTGCCGTTTAACGGTCATATTACCTTTTACTTAGTTTGGTGTCCTCTATCTTCCTTTTTGTGGTTGATACTCAAGTTACAGACCTCATATCCTACGTAGAAGCCGATTCACCTGTTTGCCTATTAGCTATTGCCTTCTTAACCCTAACTTCCTGATTGTATTTGCTGGCGTCACATAGTGATCGACTATTTCGTGCCATGGATCAAGCGCGTCAAGCACGTTGCCGATTGGGGGATGATTACTGCGGTCCTGATGAGGCTGTGTCTAGCAGCGGATTTGTCAGCGGTTCCGGTGAGTCTATTCACGTCCAATATAAGTTGTGCGATTGTCTGCTTATCGATAGTTTACTTGTTGATTAGAGATATACCTTTTCGCATCGTACTTGTTAGTTGTTATACAGGAAGTTCACTTACTCAGCTGATCTGTTTATAGATTTATATCCGTGTCCTCGTTTTTCTCTTAACCTTGTTCCCTCTCCCATTGGTGACTTCCTCTATTTTATCCAAAAATATCGCAACCGATGGAATCAGTAAAAAAGAATATCGATTCTGACAGCCTAACATGTTTGTAGACTTGTGTTCATGCGGGGCGGATTCTGCTAGATTTTTCAAACCTATATGCACCATAGGCATTTTCGATAATCGGGACCCCAACCCACATTCGTGATCAATGTTATCATAGAACTCATCATCATCATAGACAACAATATATCAGTGGTTCACGTTGATGCTTAACTGCCACACAACCACGATGAAATGTACGCGGTTTTACATCGACATTACCGGTACTGTTATCGTGATCGCCAGTATATTACAACTTGTTTTCGCTTTGAGGCATTATCGTTCATCTACTTACAGTCCACGTTTTACTCTAGGGAAGCACATTTTTACTGCAAATTTGTTCTGATTGGTCTATTCTTTTTTAACGTTTTAAATTATACGATTCTGGCGATGCAGATATGTTGACCGCACGTCATCTGTTCGGGTCCCGTATAGAAACTGTTCAGTTTTAATGGTTTTGCAGGAGCTATACATTTTACATTACTGCGTACCGGTCCACAACCAGGTTATTTTTGGCTGCACTCAAGTGTCTGCCACAAACTATGTGCAATTTGATATTCGCTACCAATTCAGATTTATCCCAAACCCACATTTTTTTTCTCCGATGTTCTCTATAAACACGCGTAGAAACGTCACGTTCCTATCACTCCCGGTCAGCAACGTCTAATTTTCAGCGTCGTAACCTTGTGCGGCGCGTGTGTACGTGTACATTTCTTGCCTTGCTCTTTCTTCACCCGATTTTCAGCTAGCCGCTGAGAACGAGATGCTTGTCAATCGTCTGAACGAATCCCAAACGGCACAACACAGTCTGTCAAATGAATTAGTCCGCTTGCGTGATAAATATGATGAATGCGTCACTCTGTACAACGATGCTCGGGTGAGTGCATACGGTATGCGTCTGTATGTATGTCTTTAGCTGTATCGGTTCATTCCGTAGCGGTATTGCACTTTGTACGTGGAAAGTTCTGTTTCGTGATCCACCTACCTCAGCCTGAATAATTACCATTGAGGATGGTATTTGACTGAAAAATTCTGCAGTGTACTTTATGTGCATACGCGCGTTTCCCCATTTCCGTGTGCATTGCTCTGGCTCGTATCCAGGGTGATTTTAAGCGAGGGAGAACTGCAGTTATATGCCAGGGTACACATAATTGATAAAGGGCACCGCGATTAATTGCGTCGGGTACGTACCTTTGAGAGCAAGCATATTGTGGCAAACCATTATTCGGAGAATCACTCATTCGATTGAACCCTCTTCGTGTCTCCCACAATTCATGAGAAGTCAAACAGCTGTTTTCGATCATTCTCATCTAGCTTCTATGTTTTCATAAGATTCGTGCGAATTGTCTATGAAAATCGGAATAAATCACATTTATAGGTGGCTCGACGTCTGATAGACGAAAACTTGATTAATTGAGGGATGCTTTAGAGTGGTACACCTGCATTTCGCAAGACGCGCTCATTGGCGTCGAAAAGTTCCCGTTTGTTCGGCCCTAGACGACTTGGGGATGTTTATTCGAGAGAGATGAGAGGTTGCACAAACTGATTTCGTGCAAATAGGTGGATTGTAGAGTCTGGTGACAACAGCCTCTGTCGTTAATAAGAGCGGTACACTCCGGCAGCTCCGAACTGGCGCTAATGTTCACCGTGGGTAAGTTGTGGTGCTTCTTTCGGTTTTTATTGATGGCCAGTATTCATAAAGTAGAAACCGATTGCTCAAGGAATGAGCTTTTTCTCACCATTTCGAAAGGTGTTGATGAAGCTTCTCAGACAACCACCTTGCAGTTTTCCTAATGTGAGAGCAACAGATGGCAGAGTGAACACGGGGAGATGAAGGGAACATAGACAAGCTGTCTTTGAGGTTAGAAATCAATATCGAACTGGTACTGAACGATACACTAACACGGGCTGTAGCTCTTTCGACCGCGCTGGACAATCGTCGACTAATGATGTCATTTGTAAAATCGCCTTTTTGTGATACGCGGATGAAAGTGGGCTTTTTCTATACAGCCTGAACTAAAATCAGAAGCTACTCTATTTCACGCCTCCTCCTCTTTCACGCTTTACAAATCGTCAATCCACAGGGGTTTTGCCTGTTAATATCGGTATTTCCAAGTCGATTTATCATTTAGCCCATCCAGTTGTCGGGCTAACGCAAGAGTGATCCTCCTCACACTTGTTATTTTCCATCCTGTCAGTCGGAAGTTCGTGCCCTCCGGAAGCGTTCACGACGTGCATATCTTCGCTCCGGCTATCTTCTCTCCCCGGGCAACATTCTGAGCAGTCCGATGACTTCCACGCCAGCCCAAGTTTTCCCCTCCGGGAGCTACGCTGATCCTGATGTGACGTACTCAGTTCCCGCGAATGGAAGTGACGGAAGTAGTTCATCACCGGAGTTGACTGCGAATGGGAAAACGGTGACTGGTGAACTTTCAGAACAATCGCTCGCCTCCGAATTGGCTCATACTGCGGTCAAAGACCTGGCGGTCATAAATACGTACGTGTTGTGACTTTCATACATTCTCGTATTCTTTTTTGTGAACGAATTTGATGGTTTTATGGAGTCTTTCATTCGCTTCGACGTGACCTGCAGATGTGATCTCGCTTGCACCGTGACCATCATTCTAGCCTATACGTCCTCTTGCCAGTGTCGTGTGCAATGTAAAACTGACGAAAACGTTTTTGTCGTCGTCAGACTTTTCTACGCTCTCTCTTCTCTGTTCTCCTCCACTTGTTTTCTTCTGTTGACTGTGTTTTGTGGTTTTCTCTCGGCACTGTCTATCCCCAGATTCATGTACACTGTGTATGTTTTATAAACATCTCAGACTGTGTGATGTTCTTTTTCGAACATTAGAAGCCGCTTTGCGAATGTGGTTCTTCCAGAAAGTGGGCACACTTTGTCATTTTGCGCGCGCTCAACTTCCGCGAGGGCGAGTAGCCACCACAAACGTGCACTGTGTTAGGCTGCAGTACATCAACGGAAACAAAGAAACGACTGTCAGATGAGGCCTAGTTAAATACTGTTGGTAGTGTGCAATAATCGCACGGTGCTGATAGAGCGGATGCGTACACGCGTCAATTGGCAGCCTTGATCATGACCATACCATAATGTGTCTCAATCCGCCATCCGTCACTTCATTGTAGAAGCACATTCTGAAAGAAGGGCTTTTATCGTACGGGTGCAAAAACGTCATTGACTGTGGCAGCTGTCACATCGGCTGGAGTTACCATCCAACGATTTGGTTTATCATGAAGTACGCTCACCTAATAGATGATATCTACTGGTGTTATTAAACGGGGAAGTTAAGGTTCTTATTAGGTGTGACTGCGTCATTTTTCGAGCACCTAGTCTTTTTTATTCAGCCGTTGCTAGCCTTGGGAATTAATGTCCAATGTGGTAAACGCTCAGTGGAGTATGTGGTCCAACCACTATACCTCTTGCATCTTTGTCAGTTTGTCTGTTGATCGTGTTTCCGGAATATTTCCGCACTTGTAAACAGCCGCGTTGCTCCACTTCTAAGGTAAAACGTTCATCCATAAGATGCTTTTTGTGATACACTTTGTATCGAACATAGCTGAGTGGTCTTTTCAGGCTGCCCGAACACAGTAAGTCCTTTACTGTCGTCTGGGCCATTCAAGATCACAAATTTTGACCAGGAGGAACGCATTCAGATTCACGGGTGTTTGTACAAAAAATGCCGTTCGACTTATGGACACTGCTTCGCTGTTTCCCAAAGTAGATGGTACCGTTCTTTGAGGGGAGGGACAATATCACAAAATAGGATGACAAAAGACAATTCGGCTTTTTGAATAGGAAGATCTTGGGCTATTTCTAACAGACTTTCTGTCAGGTTTTGATAATTTAAAATGGTTTTCTTGATTTCAACGATCGCAGTGACCTTTAAGTATTCGTACAGCTGTGTATTCGAATAATTTAAGCGATGTGTTTATGTGTCGCTGTGGCAGGGAGAGTGAGCGTTGGACTCATAAAGACAAAACGGTGATTTGCTGAAAACGTACGTGGACAACTGCCCCAAATAATTATTCGGCCGACTGAGTATCGTGATCATACTTGAATTTCCCAGGCTGTCCACCTGCACGCATCGTAGTTCATTCATGTGTACGCGTAATGCACCAAGTCAATCTTAGATGTTTCAAAAAACTATTCATGACCTGAGACGGGAATGTACTTTCGCATCGAGGGTGTGTTCTGTCGTGGCCGCCATCACGTAAGGTCAATACCTTAACACGTGAACGCTCGACATGTGACAATCACATGGTGTGGCCGTCATATCAAATTAGCGGCACTCAGCTCAGTCGAAATGTTTGCTTTTTTCCATTGCTCGACCATTTTGTATCGCTAGTGTTTGGTGACTGCCGTTTAACGGTCATATTACCTTTTACTTAGTTTGGTGTCCTCTATCTTCCTTTTTGTGGTTTTGATACTCAAGTTACAGACCTCATATCCTACGTAGAAGCCGATTCACCTGTTTGCCTATTAGCTATTGCCTTCTTAACCCTAACTTCCTGATTGTATTTGCTGGCGTCACATAGTGATCGACTATTTCGTGCCATGGATCAAGCGCGTCAAGCACGTTGCCGATTGGGGGATGATTACTGCGGTCCTGATGAGGCTGTGTCTAGCAGCGGATTTGTCAGCGGTTCCGGTGAGTCTATTCACGTCCAATATAAGTTGTGCGATTGTCTGCTTATCGATAGTTTACTTGTTGATTAGAGATATACCCTTTTCGCATCGTACTTGTTAGTTGTTATACAGGAAGTTCACTTACTCAGCTGATCTGTTTATAGATTTATATCCGTGTCCTCGTTTTTCTCTTAACCTTGTTCCCTCTCCCATTGGTGACTTCCTCTATTTTATCCAAAAATATCGCAACCGATGGAATCAGTAAAAAAGAATATCGATTCTGACAGCCTAACATGTTTGTAGACTTGTGTTCATGCGGGGCGGATTCTGCTAGATTTTTCAAACCTATATGCACCATAGGCATTTTCGATAATCGGGACCCCAACCCACATTCGTGATCAGTGTTATCATAGAACTCATCATCATCATAGACAACAATACATCAGTGGTTCACACTGATGCTTAACTGCCACACAACCACGAAGAAAAAAACCTATATAGGAAGAGAGAAGAAAAAAAGAAGGGAGGGAAGTGGACCTAACTACTAAAAAATAGCTACGTCTATATTCAAACATGCAACATCAAGGCGCCTACACCTTGCAAACAAACAACCGAGCTGTGAGTGAAAGTAAGGCGTCATCAGCGAGACAGCTTCCTTACGGCTTTCACTGCCCCGCATCATTAAGTGCACTCACTTCACAGACAACTCGGCCAAACAACGACAACATTCACGCCACTGAGCTCGATTAGCCGCCATCTCACCTAACGTCTCAAGCCACCGACTCTGAGTCGCGAGGGCCCCAGCCCGGGAGACGAACCCGACCTACAGTGACCAACCCCTTCGTGAACGATTTCATTTGTCTACGCCAGGTCATCATCTGTCCACCTCGCACCTTGCGCCAGTCAGCCGCAGCGTCCGCAAACAGTGCTCGGTGTGGCAAACGACTAGCTGGCATCCTTAGTACATGACCTAACCATCTCAAGTCTGTGCAAATGTAAGTGACTGAACAAAAGAACTCGTTTGACAATCAGTGCCAAACACCCGCTTCCTAACCTCCTCGTTGCTTACTCGCTGGTGCCACCCGATACGAGCGATTGAACGCAGACATCGGTGGTCAAATACCTGGAGACGGTTCACGTCCTCTACCCTGAGTGGCCAGGTTTCGCTGCCGTAAAGTAATACGGCCCTCACTGTTGTTTGATATACACGACCCTTAAGCTTTAGGGAAATACCTCTCTGTCGCCATAGGTGTCTTAGATTAGCGAACACCGCCCTAGCCTTGGAAATACGCGCTTCTATTTCATTCCCTACACCCGACGCCACCGCTGATGCAGCTTCCCAGGTACACAAACCGGTCAACAACCTCCATGACTTCATTATCTAACATTAAATCTACGTAATCACAGCAATCTTGCAGAAGCACTTTGCATTTTGAGGCTGCAAAGCGCATTCCGAAGTACTTAGCAGAACGCGAAATAGCGTCGTTGTTTGTGCCGCTTGAAAGTTGTCAAACAACGATTGAACTTGTGGAAAGAAATGTCAATTACCCTGCGGACGAGACTCAGTTGTGCAAAATGTGACCTCCCCGCTGGAACTCTAACGAGCGACAGAAACAACATTCTTCCATACGGCAAATGTTGTACTGGACTAGCTACGAGGCCACTCTGAGGTTCAGAACCTGAGTCCGACTGTAGGTTTCCTGAGTTGTCGGTGTGGCTGCCTAGCTCAGATGATAGAACGCTTGCTGCGTTTAGGTGCGCAATCCCTGTCACCAGTTCGAGTCTAGCCAAAACCACAATTTTTCGTAAATGGTTCTTCGTACTCGACAAATCTAACACAATACTTACGAGCGAAATAATCCCTTCCATACGTCAGGCTGAACTCAGAGGTTGTAGGAATTCAAATGCTGTGTAGATATTCCATAGTAGCGACTGTTATAGTATTCTACTATGGATAGGGTCGTCCTACACTAACGTCAACAACTGATCATCCAGCTGCTGCTGCCCTACATGAAATGCTCAAATCAACATTGAGTTTCCCTCTGGGAATCCTGAAGTTTGGCTTATTGCATGTATTCACACTTCGGGCTTCGGTTTCAACTGACTACGTAAGTGGGTACAAAAGACCGATTGGTAATCTTACAAGCCGATCGACAGTACCCAACTTCGTGATTTTGTCTAAAGGTCTTGGAAGAGCTTTTATCAAATCCTAATTCAGTCGTCATCAGCGTCACATCATTGATTGATGCTACTTACCACAAACTACACAAAGCGATAGCAGACCCTGGTTATAGATGATAGATGAAGTATTAAATGGGATGTAGCTCGTAAAAATTCTTTAAAGTCTTCATTGAGGTGCCTCCAGAACCAATGCTTGATGGTCTCTGCATGACAGCCTCGTTTTTTGCTTCATTATATCAGACATTCGTGTCAGTCGATTCAATTTGTTTGTTATTTCGCTTCTTCCGCCAGAGGTTGTTTATGTGCAGAACATGAGAAACTGAAAAAAGTCAACGTTCTGTACTGACAAAATGACGGACTCAAAATTACTCAACGATATTCGCTCTAGCCATGCGGTCCAAACCCTCGCTCTCTTCTCTGCTACTGTCTAGGTTCAGGCTGTCGGTCCGTATCTAACCCGTATGTAGCCTGATTTGTTGCGTGACAGCAGTCTTCTTGTGGTGCTAAAGCTAAGAACGCCAGCCTCTATTTATGACGATTGGATGGAGTTTGCAAAAGTGTTTTTACGCTGCTTCTGTATAACTGACACTAACAGTATATTCGGACACCCGCCCCTTTGCACATGTCTGAATTGTGAATACACGTTCAATCCGAACTTGTTCGATCCTCTTGATTAATTGGTACTTATTAGTTAGTGGGTAACTTGTTTTGTATCAGGGTTATTTTGTGGTAGGCCATCGATTTTTAGAAATCATCAATTCACTGTCTAACCTAACGTTTACAGTCTGCTTGAGAAAAGAAGCTAACAGATGTTATTTGCAGGGACTTAAACACGCATACAACACATTGAGAAGCATCTCATCCGAACGCAACCACGCGGTTGATTGATTGTTTTTATTAGGTAATTGTCTTTGTGTTTGCTAAGATTGTTCAACAATTATCCATGTACCTTCCCTTAGCTAATCTGCAGCCTCTGACATTAACTTTTGACCTAATGCTGTCCGTTTTCAGGGTGGCTTGCCGATTGCTATAACAGTGCTTAATGTTTACTATCCTTTTTCTGGTTTTTGGCCTATCCGTCCTGTTCTTGGGGGCGGCTTAGTGTCGCTGACCGAGATACATTCTGATCCTTGCGTCCTCTTGAAAAGTTATACTCAAAGTTGGGTTTTCTGATTATCTACATTGTTCCTGGAATGTTTACTCGTTTTCTTTTTCACACTGACAGTTTTTATTGGAATCTTAGATGCATACAGGCAGCATCAGTTGCGCCAGTGATCATCGTCATAATTAAAACATCGTTTTTTCCCATTGAGATAAGCAAGATTGTTGAACCTGACGATTTGGTTTTTGCGAGTATTCCACTGCATTTTACCCAGTGCGGGATGCATTGGTGCATTGTTATACACATCTCGGACTCCCTCCTCCAAAAAGTGTCAAAATTCTGGAAGAAAATTAATCATATAAGTGCGAATGTGACAATATACCAGTGCCTCTATGCTGAATAGTCCCAATAAGTAGTTCTGCGACTGTGGTAGCTTCAGTATGTATTGATCACATGACTGAATGCTTGTGTTTCCAAGATACCTCCGAGTCTCGGTATCATTGTGTGGTAGGCCATTTTTTGAATGACCCGTGATCACAGTTAATTAATGGGATTGAACAACTCGGTGGTGCTTTGCTAGTTGATCATCCTCCACGATCAATTTTAATTTATTTTCAAAAGCTATTGCGATCGGTTCATCTTGTGGCTTGCAGTCTGGATAACGGTAAACTATTGATCATCCGACAAGAGGCTTACACATCCCGTTATTCAAGACCACAATGTTTGTGGATGATCCAGATGAATATGCGAATTGAATTTGTGATATTGGGTAGGACTGACACTGTAGAGTCTTATTTATTGCCCCCAGCCGCTTGTTTCTGCAGTTGTCGTTCCTCATTCACATGAAATGGATCGAACTGTTCATAGTGATATGTCAACTTCGCTCTCCACTGTCCAACCTGTTCACTGTATGTAAGCTCCATTTCTAGACTTCTGAGGCTATTTTAGTCGCAAGGTAAACGAATGAGTGTTTCTGTCTAACTTCAGTAGCCTGCGTTAAACCTCCAGAACGGCTTGTAACAACGTCTCTGTTACTGATGTGCATAAAGTAATCGAAAGCGTGATGTAAACAGTTGGACAGGTAACAGAATCATGTAGTGGCAACTCGTACCGTTTTGTCTGTTGCTATTCTGCTTCTCAATATATCTTACAGGTGTTTTACGTTTCACGTGTGCGTTTTCTCGGCGGGAAATGTTGTCCCTATGTGGATTGCAAAGCAGACGTTCACAGTGCGTGCACGAAGCTAACTTTACAATTGAAACGTGTATGTATAGGGCGACCCTTTCTCCCTAATTCACATCCCATACTGGGAACACGGATAACGAGTGCAAGCGGGTCGGTCGCTGAGAGTGCTCCCAATGTTCAGTCCGGCGAGCACGATCAGCGCATCAAGCACGCATAACATGATTCATCCGACACTGGATCGGACGGCTGGATAGCGGTCGTGCCGTGTATGTTTACTGCATTGCAGTTACCCGCTGGCTTGCTTTTCACACACAAAATTCCCAATTTCGACGAAGCAAAGTAATTCCCGATTCGTCTGTCTAGGCGATTCTGTTCCGCGTAACGCCACGTTATATACGGCTCCTCATCAAAAGGTGGGCACGTACGTGACGTCTGAGAAACACTGCCACGCTGCCTGAGCGCTCTCACACTATATTTAAGGCTTGTCGCCAAGCCTATCCCGTTTAGAGCCGGTTGCAAACGGTTTCCACTCGGTTGCCTCCACAATGTACTAATCCTTCTCCGTTGTTGTTTGCTCCGGGCAGACCGCCTTCGCTGAGTCGTCTGTAATTGACTTCCCCCTCTAAACGTAGTATTTACCCACATTCGGTTGTTTTGCCAATCTTTACCGTTCTTCCACATAACCGCCTTTGTTCGCCCCACCTTCACATGCCAACGGTTTTACCAAAATCAGCCGACTTTTGTCGTCATTGTCAGTGCACTAGGGAGTCACCGAAGTCAAAACCTGTTCCGACCTTACTGAACGTGAATTAGATTCCTAGGCGTTAAAGAGTGCGGTAGCTTTCTTATGGATATTATTATGAGTCCGTGGTCTTCCGTTGCACACATGAACCCATCATTTTCCTCCACTGTCGGAGGTCATTTTCACGTTCCCCGTTATGTAGCGGATGTAGAACACTTCATATAAATTGATATGTTGCCGAGGCATTAGTGACTGTTCATATTGGTGGTTGTTTGTGATCTGTTTGGGAGTTTACATTAAACTACGTTATCTGCTTGCGTTACCCTTCATGACCACTGTTTCTGTTCTGCGGACTTACGTGGTCATGCATTCACATGTGATTTGTCGTATCAAATGGGTTATCTTTTTGAGTAGTGGAGTGAGTATCTTGATGTGAGTGGTTTTTATACGATAAAAAGTCTAATTGGTTCAATATTATCAACGCTGATAGACTGGTTACCTATGGGCGACTGTCCATCTGGTCCGACTTCCCTCTTCTATCTGTAGGCCAATGTGGTACACGATAGCTCCTGTTCAAAGCAAACATGATGTCGTTTCCGTCAGTATTGTATCATGCCCTGTCACGTTAACCCTACCACCTTCTTTGTTCCTACTACAATTTACAGCTGACCTTTTTGATCGAAAATCCATGATCTATAACCTAAGACAGTACACCTCCCTATTGAACATTGCATAATCTAAATCCATCCCAAATATGTTAATTATTTGTGCAACTTCAACTTCACACATGGTTTTCCTCTTTGTTCTATTCTGGTCCTCTCGATTCGGTTCACCGTGTCATTTGACATCCTAAACTGGCACATCTTAGAAAATCTTATTGTCATGTGACAAACGCCGTTTCTCATGTGGCATGATTGAACGCTGAAAGTATATCCTCAGTAATGTTTGTAAACGACTGAATGTACGAATCACCAACCCGAGGCACCATAGAAGTACCACAGGATCGAGCAACTGTTAACAGCCGTTCGAATGAGTGGTATCCTTCTTTTGCTCATATTCTGCGCTCGGAAAATGCTCTGTTTATCAAGTTGCTATCTCTCCCCTCACAAATCCACTCAGCCAACATAAACAAAATTAATTCGTTCAATCTCCATTTCTCGTGTTTAGTTTCACCATCGTTTCGTTCACGAGGTGACTTGTCAAACACGTAGCTCACAATTGTGACGTTGTATGCATGTTTGCATGTGCTTTCACACACACGATAGCGTTCCCGTTTTTCCTTGCTTTCACGATGACACCTGCCATTGAAGTAGACAATTTTTTGTCATTCATTCACACAGACATATCATTCCATGGTTATTGTCACACGTAACCTCTCGGAGATGTTTGACTCGTCTGTTAGTTTGTACGTGTTTGGACTTCCTCTCTCTTGTTTCAGAACCATCCGAACGGCCACATGAGTTGTCGGGTTTTAGTACACACTCCTCCACTGTGCATAAACACAGCAGCCTGTCCAATGCACGGAATACTGTCTTCACGGCCCATGAAAACCGGTGAGCAAAATTGCTAGTTCATCCGAAACCGTGCGGTTGTTTGTTTTCAGGTAGCTCCATTCCGCAAACCCGCATGTAAAATTGCCGCATGTATTTAAACAATCTTTTTCAAATGAATTATTTATGATACGTCACCGTTTTGGCGTTAACTGAATTACACCTCTAGCTGTCTGCCATCACAAAAGTCCTTCTGATCTGTCTCCTTCCTGCACGTTACCCTGACCTTACAGACTGTTCATAGATCCTCACTTCATCGAGTCAAATGATGAACTATCCGAAAAACAACTCAAGCGACACAGCTGGCTCGGTTGTGATTTCGTCTCGCGTGCCGAGAACAACAACTCGGACCACACGGATCGAATCGTCAGTCAGGGTAGCATGGACGACAGCCTCCTCATGACTAGCGATCCGTCCACAGTCTACTCTCAATCGTACGCGCGGTAAGATTGTGGCTTCGTGCCCAATCGAGTTTCGTCTCCATTTTCTCCTTCTTGTCTCGTGTACATGTCAAGTGCAGTGAACTCACTCTAATCAGCCAGCTTGAAGCACCACCATATTATGTTCATTACTCCTTTGAGACGTCGTCAAACGTCCCGATTTTATCTGCTTGAACACGTTCTGCGTGCGTTTACTGCGATGCTCCATGCTAGGTTGGATTGGTCAGCCTCATAGTCAATGCCTGACACTGTACTTAAGAAAGGAGATCACCAACACGGGGACTGTCGATTTTGAAATCATAATTTCCTCCGTAAGGGTTGCTTTTTTGTTGGTTCTCTCTAACACGTGGACGCTGTCTTAGTTTCTTCAACTGTTGGTTTCCGTTTTCCCGCCAGTTGAACTCGATCAGCCATTTGTAAACTGGCATGAATTCGCCGCGGCCCCAAAACGTGTTGATTAAGGTTTTTGCGGACAGCGAGTTCCACTGATCATTAACAAAGTAATGGATAGCAATTTGTAAAAAATCTAATCAGCCATTACGCGCACAATGGGATAACTTTTTTAGATTTTACATTATCAAACGTTTGTTACTGTTACTAATATGAGAAGTGACTGCCATCAGGTTTCCTAAACGACAGTGATCGATGCTACTGAAGCCTATGAGAAAGTTGGGCAGAGTAACAAGTATATCTCTACAGGAAGTAGGTTTATCTTTCGCCTGTGTATCTGTCAGCAGGGTTTGTTCTCACATCTCTATCCTATTCGGACCATTAGGTAGGATATTCGTAAGGTTATGCAACTACGGTTACCAGTCCTAAACAACACCTGACAATATCGTCGCCTATGTTGTCGCTTCCCGTCACGAACAGTATGCTGAAGAAATGAAAAAAAATAAAGTGAGTACAGTTATTTAGAAATGCAAACGCGTCTCTATGTTACACAGGGTTTCCAACAGATGATGTGAGTGATCGGGATTTCCTCGTACTGGCCGGCTTTATCATTTAAGTTCCTTCACCGGAACCCTCAGGAGCTTTATCAGTACCCGATGATATCATCAATGAATGTTTTAGGCTACGACCACTCTAACGGTGTACGGATTCCTCACTCAGCCGTCATCCGTTTGATTGGGTTCGAACCAGGTATTTATCTTAACCCGTACTGACGAAATGCCTGCTTGAAACATAGGGTTCCCCTCATCCAGTCCATCAAATCAGAGATGTGGGATCTCAATATTTTGTGTAATCTTTTCAGCTACTGACTTGAAACCATCAGTTCAATCGCTTAAATATGGTGCTAATGGTGTACAATAGAACGCATAAGATATGCGTCAGAAGTTCATTACCAAGCAAAAGATTCAGTCTGAGTCAGTACTTTTTACGCACCTACAGACGGTCTTCGATGTTTGATCAATATGGCTTCATTGATGGCTAACATTTTCAGGTTCGATTCACATAGTAATACTGTGCATGAATCGCTCATCATCTGGATGTGAATGACAATCTAAGATGATAGTTTGCGTTGTATATCGTCAACCATGCTGATGCCTTGCTCCACAGAATTGATCAGCCACTT
>LOND01003625.1:30648-43146 GCA_014220965.1 Paragonimus kellicotti
GAAAAAAAATAAAGTGAGTACAGTTGTTTAGAAATGCAAACGCGTCTCTATGTTACACAGGGTTTCCAACAGATGATGTGAGTGATCGGGATTTCCTCGTACTGGCCGGCTTTATCATTTAAGTTCCTTCACCGGAACCCTCAGGAGCTTTATCAGTACCCGATGATATCATCAATGAATGTTTTAGGCTACGACCACTCTAACGGTGTACGGATTCCTCACTCAGCCGTCATCCGTTTGATTGGGTTCGAACCAGGTATTTATCTTAACCCGTACTGACGAAATGCCTGCTTGAAACATAGGGTTCCCCTCATCCAGTCCATCAAATCAGAGATGTGGGATCTCAATATTTTGTGTAATCTTTTCAGCTACTGACTTGAAACCATCAGTTCAATCGCTTAAATATGGTGCTAATGGTGTACAATAGAACGCATAAGATATGCGTCAGAAGTTCATTACCAAGCAAAAGATTCAGTCTGAGTCAGTACTTTTTACGCACCTACAGACGGTCTTCGATGTTTGATCAATATGGCTTCATTGATGGCTAACATTTTCAGGTTCGATTCACATAGTAATACTGTGCATGAATCGCTCATCATCTGGATGTGAATGACAATCTAAGATGATAGTTTGCGTTGTATATCGTCAACCATGCTGATGCCTTGCTCCACAGAATTGATCAGCCACTTAAGGATATGTTCCGATGTTTGCTGACAAAAAACATCGATCCATTCTGTCAATGTAAATGTCAGTGCAACTGCAAATGAGCTGATAGACAGTGTGAGATACATGATGGTCAGATGGACGTTCAGCTTTACTCAGACACACTCCCCGTGTTGATTATTCGAGACACGGTTTAGCTGAAGAGTACGTTGTGAGACAAGGCAGATTGAAACCTATGTCGAACCGTGTTGGTCAGCTGATCTCCTCGAAATGGCAACTACGGGAAAACAACGGGATTAGTATGGATGCTAATAAACTTCTGCGGATGTCAATTAGTAAGAAGTGTCTTGGTTAAGAATTGCTCTTCTAAAGCTAGTATGTCGGTTGTACAAATTCTACGGGCTCGACTGGATAATGTTCCTACCAACCCACGTTTATAATTGACCGGTGCAAACTTAGTCAAGTAGATATATTTACCACCCCCAAGTGGATTTGCGATAACCAAGGCGGCGTAATGTTCCACCTAACTGTCATGTGAGTGAAACATCTAAAAAGGCAAAGTTATTATTGGATTCCATCTCAAAAGTAACAGACAAAGGAGGGTGTAAAGGATTTACGACATAAGACGTGATATAGTGACCATCAAGATGTCACCAAAGTAGTATCCGTAAAATACAATTGAATCAATATGATTTGAAAGTAAAATCTATCATTCCTAGAAAAATGTCGGCAAGTGATGGACCAAAAGAACTGCTCATAACCATTCTATCAACTTGCGTAAAATAAGATCCTCCAGTTTCAAATCGTATGTTTTCTGTGCATAAAAGAATAAGGTTTCTAGGATATTCGAGAGGAATTTGGGTGGAAAGGTTTTGCAATGGAACAAAATAGCTGAAAAAATTGATAGTTACACGTAGAGAAACGTTGGTAAGAAGTGCTTGTTAGACGAGTTATTAACTTGCTAAATCAGCACTGGCCTAGTATGACAGATCTGTGTGAATCTTCGTCGTGAACGGACCAGGTCTTCTCCTCGGATACAGGGCGGAATGGGTCGCACTCTGACACTGTGTGCTTTATTGTTGATCTACCCCCGGAGGCTTTTTTTATATCACGGTTGAAGATAGTGGAGATAATGTACGCTTTATCTGTTCTTGTAGATGTCTCCATCAACAATATTGCTAATCGAGAGAGTGATGTTACCCGCGCACTGTTTTTGTCCAGGTTTCAAGCGGACTACGTGCAACAACAAACGTAAGGTTCGGACAACACATTCTTGAAAGGGCAGTGCAGTTTCCAGTGGAGCCGCTACGATTGTTTATTTCAGTCAAAGTAGTCTGTATATTTTCGACGGAGTAAATCCGTTAAATTGTCCTTCTCGTGATCGGTTTTCGTCGGTTTGCTATCAGAAAGGAACACTAGGAATTTACTATGCGGATCCGTCCCGGACGTCGACCATGTCGATGCTTATTAGACAGGTATTATCATGTCTATCTCATGAATTCCATTGAAGATGATGAACACTTGAAGTAGCTGTTTGTAAATTGCTGTCGACTTTGTAGAGTGGCACTTATTCTTATCATCATGTGTTCACGTTTTGCAGAAGCTCTTCCACGAATGTAGGAAAGCAGTTATGTACGGAAGTTATTCTTGTGCGTCTGTCAAAACATACCGCGGTATTTCTTTCCCGCCGCATTTTTACAGAGCACCGCAGCGTCTACAACTTGTCAAGCCTTTGGACGGATCAGAAGTTCTACAACAGTGGCAACGTCTTGCCACCCCCAGTTTCACACGAGCCCTGTTCGAAGCCCCTCTGCCTGGTGTACAAAGTCGAGCGGGCGTGTGTAACTCCCCGACAGAAGTGTATTCCTTGACCGCTTGCAATCGCACAACTCAACCTGCGGGGTCTGTTGGTTCGAGTGCTCCTTGTGTCTCGAGTCTTTCTACACATTGGTCTTACGATCCGACCAGTGGCGTGCACGCTGCCGAACCCGCTCGAGGTGAGGATGAGTTTGCACTGATTTTATGCTTCAATTGCATCAGCAAAACGATTCTGACCATTTTGAATTATTTTGCAATAGCCGTACTGCTACTATGAACGAAAGCCGTTTACACAATTACTCACAACGCGGTCGTCTAATCTGTTGAAATCTTCGGAGCACTTTTTTTTATTTTGACAACTGTTATGTGGAATAACTGGATTTCAGTGTTAGCAAGGCGTATAATAAGGCGATCCTCAGCCGGGCCACCAGTTCCATGTTGTTTTGCGAATGATTTTGTTTATAATGTTATGGATGTAAAATGTGTCGTCTCCCTAGAAAAATATCATGCTTGCATCTCGCATCGCACAGCATCACAATGCTCTCCACCTAAAATCTAACTATTAACTCCGTTATCAACAAATCAGCAGCAAAGCAGTCAAAACGGTATAACTTTTACCAAACTTAAAAGCCCGCCAATCAATTTACACTTACGTATCTGAAGCCGTCATAGTACTTCGCAGTTTACACCACATCGATTAAAGCCTTAGGTTCGTTAATCGGCCATTCTGTTGACTAGCATTTTCGTATTAGCAATAGCAATTCGGAACCACGCTAACATTTCGACTCACGTAGAGGGGTTAAGAAATCTCAGCTGAACTTCCATTCTTTCGGTGGCTGCGAAGCTGTGACAGACAAGTTGCTTTCCTGTAACGGTTATCCCATTCGATTCACTCGTGAGGTTTTGATGTTCCGGTGTTGGCCCCTAGCATAATGGTCGTAAGCAAGGAGTAAATCTGTCCACTGTTTGTGAACGAACTGCCTCCTACTCTTTACTTTTTTTGTTATCCAAATTTACCAGATGAAGAACATTCGTCTCTGTTGGCTGGTTTACACTATCGAGGATAAAATGGCGCGCCTTTTCGCAATCTTAATATGTTATTTTTAAACAGACTGTTTGCAAAACCTCTGCTTTACTATTGTCCTTTACTTTTTCATTACTAAATCGGCCAGTGAGGACTTCGTCACTGTTACTTCCATTTTCACAATGCAAATCTGTTGTGCAATGTTGGGGTAATATCAACCACTTCCGTGTTGATCAGAAAAGTTTTTCAACCTTTTGTCTTGATGTATCCCCATGGGATATCCTGACAGATTATCATTCTGGTTCCTCTATTGAGCTAATGCTCACTTTCCTCCGACTTCCGAAGCAATGGTTCATTCAGTCCGATTGCGCATGACTGCCCTTTGAACGTTGGTGAAGTGTTTCTAACTACATGCCGAACTGAAATTACTGTGAACCACAGAGACGCCATTTCGTACCAAATACTTAACATGAACTAATGCTTCTTCGGTATGCACCTGATGAGAAACACCAACAGCATAAATTTCTGTGATGTCTCCGGTAACATTCCTTTGCATCTGTACAAGTGCATACTACAGTTAACTGTGTTTAAGTAGCAAAATCAAACTGTTTGCCAATAGGTCTTGGAATAAAATCACACAAAGAGAACAACACACACACATCATCATCTCGATTGGAGTTTACTATCACAACAATGACAGATTAATAATCTCTAGTGAAACTGATGTGGATTTTGTTTAACATAAATTGAACGTCATTCGCAATTGATCACATTTGTTGCACTCCCACAGACTTTCCATTCAGTCATTTTCGTAATGAAGCCATATACCCGAGTTTCGCTGTTAGAGCTTGTCAGTGGTAACTAGAACTCCGGTCATGCTTTCATCAAGAACCCTGTTGGCCACTAAAGATCAGTCGTTATCTCGTAAGACATATTATTAGCAGTTGTTTCCGAAGAATGAACAAGTGTCGAAATTAACGTTACCGACACTTCGTCAGATACATATACTTTACGGTTTCCGGTCGTGCGCCACTTTTGAAAATGTCTCGTATCAGAACTCTACACACGATTGACCATCGATGACCAGCGTTTATTCCTTTTTTAACACACAAAAAGTGATATTTCGAACATATAAGGGATGAACTCGCTTTCCAGCGTAAAAATACTGTCCCGTATGTCGATCGCTCCAAAGTAGGTGGTGTAAATTTCGCAGACACTGGAACAAAAACCAATTTAGACGGGATAATCGAACGATTAGTTTGATTAAATAGAAGCAGCCTGTGGGAAAAGTGTAAATCCAAGAGAATTATGCCTAGGGAACTTTGAGAGTAAAAAGACCGGAGAAAACGTGTTGACGAATTTGGAACGATTGAAGACGGCCGCATTGGAAAATACATCTCCCAAATTTTGCAGTAAGTTGTTTGTGTGGATGTTGGCCGGAATTCGGGTTGACGAAACCTAGTAGGATCCTAAACGATGGATAGAAAGGCAATGGAGAACTGTGTCGATAAAGAAACTGTATACAATGATCAGGACAATTTGAACGGTGTCATCGATAAGCGGTAAAACCCGGGTTGGAGAAAAGATTGATCCTTGAAAGATGCCAGTATTCATTTAAAGGCTTCAAAGAAGTAGGTTCTTCCTTACATTTCGTTACTGATTCTGTATTATGTATGCTTTTTAATCGACGCATTTTCTATGAAGGTTGAATGTTTCACTGTGTTAATTGCGTGCACAATCTACTCCCACCCCCGCGCGCTGGACGCGTTGTCGAGCTAGCGGTCTAAATGCAAATACCAGTCATGGAAACATTGCCATTCAAGAGAGTTCGCTGTGGACTACCTAATCAGACATTGGGCTAACAACGAATCATTTTTATAGGGAAAACCTACTGTGGTGGACTATTTACATTGATCAGTGATACACGGTCTGCAGAGATGCTAATTTTGTATGTGTGCACGTGGCGTGCCAATCTTTTAGTTGAATAACATAGTTGAGGATAAAGCCCTAAGATTTTCCGTCCTGATGTGGCCCAGTTGTTATAATACGAACTACCCAACTCACGTTCGAAATCACGTGGCTGTAAGCCAAGGCGCATATACGTTGCGATCTTGATATGACGTCAAGTTTTGTCCACAGAAAGTGATGTAAAGATCATTTGAACATAACAAACAGTAACCAGTGTTTACGTTACTTATTGTCTTCATACAGATTGGCTTATTTCAAAGCTAAACCTTACAACTGTCGGCGTCGGATCAAACCACTTATAAACTTTGTATGACATACAGCTTGGTGTAAATGCACACTGCGGTCTAATACGTGAGTCACGCGCAGCACCATAAAGACGGTCACACTCATCGAACATTGATAAACGAGTCATGGTTTAATGGGTGTTGTCTAATGACGTACATCTTGTCAAGTGGAAAACGGGAGTAGCAACATATCTCAGGCGAGTGTACACTTGTATACTGAATCGTACTCGTTTTGGAAATTCCTATGAAGCCCAGCAAGATCATCTTGATACGAAAGTTTCCGATCAGAAAAGAGCAAGAGAGCGGAAGGAAAGCATCGCTTCTGTGGTCAATTGCAATGGAAAGTTCCGCAAAAAGGCATCTCTGATATTTGGTTAAGCCTGCAGTATTCTTTGTTTGTCGAAGGACAATGGAAAAATGGTCATTTTGAGACACTGCTTTCTCCCCTGTTGATTAATTTGGCAATGTTCTGTTTGGGGCAGCTTCGTGATCCTTATCACTTTACATCTAAAGCATGCTCACCCGTGTTGAGTTATTCATGTTGTCAGAGATCAAAGACGATTTCATCCTTCCTCAAACGCTTGAGAATGATTCGTTAAGGTAGTAAAAAAAAGCGATAGCCTTCAGATGTCTACTCTGTACCGTCCCGTGTTTGATTGTCCTAGTTCTTGTTATTGATTACAATGGATCAACAACGGATACGGATGCTTCGCTGGTGTACAACTTGTAAGCGGCAAGAATCTTTTTAGTTTCTCTTTGTGATGTGGATCTTGTTTGTTCACTTAGACTTTACCCACTTGGTATCAGGCTAACATCATGTTGAGTAATGCCTGGAAACGGTGATCGGATCGTCACGTCTACTAGCGACCAGCAGTAGTTGTGTCTATAAACATCGCGTCGTCTGAGCGCAACATGCTCACTAAAAACTGCACTCAGCACCTATAGTGTCAGTCGGGGAATAACCGAAAATGGTGTTCATCTTACTAGCTGCCTCCTAGCTAGCAGTTTTTCTACAGACAATATATTACCCCTCACTGAGACCGTTTGACTCCCATCTGCCGTTAAGAGGCAGGATATGCAACCTGACCGTACACACGATACTGCTATGTGATTGCGTAACCTGAGCACACCGTCTATGTTGTTCCTAGAGTATCTGTGCTTGACAGGCGCTACTTGTGCAGCTCTGCCCGTCTGTGGTAGCAACATCACGTAATCAGTGCTGAGCTTTGGCGATGTGTGTTAACCACCATTCGCCTTCTTTTGCATGATTAAAATGGCTGGGGTACTTTTTCAGCATACTTACTAAAAATCTTGCTCGATCCTTTTGGATGTGACTGGAAAAAACTGTGAACAACCCATGATTTGGCGTAGGGGTGTCAAGAAATTGACGTCAACTTTAGGCTCTGTTGGCTGTGCTTGACTTTCTAGCTGGGATCCAAACGATCGTCAAGAGTCATCAGCCTATGACACTGAAGGATACGGTGATGGTTCGAAATCAATAACTAGAACGTTGTTATGCCCTTTCCTTTGATCCACTTTTGCTACACCCTTATTTCTGGAAGTCTTCAAAGTTTACAGAACACTAAAACGAACAACAAGAAAAAATGTCAAAATCACGTACACTGTTAGATCGGCTGTTATCATGTTCTGTATCATTTTAGTGTCGCTTATTCCTTTTTATGAAATACTTTCATTTTCCCTGACTCATGTACATGAACAATAATAGAGTGCTAATCATATGTAATTCTTTTGGTGGGTCATTGTGGAGCTGGAACTCGCCTTGATCCTTGTATTCGTGATACCATTTTCTCCCGTATTTGCTTGTTGTTTTTTTTGATTCAGTTTTTGTGATTCTCTTTTATTTTGCTCAGTGCTGAACTCCGCAAAACAACCGTCAACTACAACCATTAGACAAGCACCGGAGTCGTCTCGGTGAGTGGTTACATGAATCGATATGACTTTAACAAAACCCTTGATTGTCATCTGTTGATCCAATAATTATACATACCCCATGATGTCATAAGTCGTGTGGTAGGTTGAGAAATGCTTGCATCACGCGTTATGGATCAGAAATTGTCATCTGCTTAAGACAAAACCTATCTTACATCATATAATAAAGCATACGTCAATGAGGTGATATTGTCATTTTTGTTTTTTCCCCTTGCCAGACCGCTTCCCGTCGATTTTGCTTTTCAAAGCTTGTTTGTTCTGAACTTTTGCTACCGCATACAACAGCATACTGCTTAGTATGTACTATTAAGTTGTTAACTTCTCTTGGCTAACAGACCTGGCCGTCTAATTTACAGAATTCACAAATCCATTTGGCTAATCTGTGAATAATGCTGTTTGGGAGGGTGAGATATTAACAGTGATGTTTCATTCCTCCAGCATTTTAGCATATTAACAGTCCGAAATGCCTTAATGGTACTGTGAGCGTACCCTATGAGATTGAAGGTTTCATAGGTTCGGGTTGCTTCCTGTTTAACAGGAAGCCGATAATAAGGACGATTGTATTAGGGCTAGAAAGTTCAGTGTGTAACTCACAGACAGTGATACTCGGGGTCTTTGAGGATACGGTAATAACGAACAGGCACGTCTGACCTCATGGCTGAATTAGTCATTGTATGCCATATCTGTGAAGGTGGATCCTAGCAGATTTGCTTCGACATGAAGTTCACAATTAGGGTTCATCGATGAATACCCGTGTGTGAATTGTCGCGATCGTTTCGGAGTGGTCTAAGACAAGTGGTTCCATTCATGACGGTCGCTTTTTATGAAAGAACACCCTCAAATGTATCACTCCGTCCACCGTTCAGAACGATGAAATGAGCCGCTTTGTGGTTTGGTCGAAACTCTGATTGATCCAGACTTCCATACAGGGTTGCTAATTTTATGGCTAACTGCTGTTGTCCTCCGAGATGCATGTTCTCAACAAACACGCGCAGATTCCCCCCGTTTTACACCCCTGTCATGACGTATTAGTCAGTAACAACGGCACTGATTACCAACCACATAGTTGTGTTTGACCCCCTGTTGCCACGATCCTTCCTGTCTACTCCCACCTTCCAGTAGCATTGGTGACTTGGTACAAGAACGGGAAAGCAACAGTGGGTCGAATCCTTCTCTGGGACTGGGGTTTTCTTTGTCCAGTTGGCCTCTGAGTGGAAATATGAGGGGGTATGGCGGCTAATCGGATCAAGTGATGTGAATACTTGTGTTTGGCTGATTCTTCTGCGAAGTTTTCAGCCAACGAAGCAACGTAATAAAATCCGCACGTCCTGTCCGTGCCGTCTTACTCTCACTTGTTGGTCGGTTGTTTGTCTTTAAGATGTCGGCACTGATTTTGTTTGTTTAAATTTAGACACGAGGGTTTCAGAAACTAAGTTCTATCCCTTTGTTGTACTGGCAATGCAGAAACCAGTAGTAATTAGGTAATGACAATATATTGTAGCAAGCAGAACAATCGTACGGTAGAAAACGATAGGCTACTCCAAACAGGCGTGTCTGTGTGGGGAAATGGTAGGCTGTGCAATGCGCCAACATGTATGCGCAAGCACGCTAAGGGTCAGCTCACTGATCTGGAAGACCACATGACCCATTCCAAACAGGCGCACAATACGCAGTGGTGTGTCATGAACGGGGAATCGTAAGAATGGCCGTCACACAGAACCACGAACTATCGGTGTGCGCACTTATAACAGGTCATAGCACGAATTGCCTGATAATGCGGACCAGACCGATCAGGTGGACTCGTGAAACGTCAGATTAGGCCTTTTTCTTGTGATTATGCTGCTGTTAAACCCCAGCGTGAACCACTGGTGTGATGTTGACCATGAAAGTACGTACAGCCTGACAATACCTTGCTCACACATGGTCTATCCTTCAATTTTTTATATCATCTCACACCCAAGTACCGCTTGGTGCTACAACTGCTGTTGTTCCGATCTCAGTGCGGATGTGTGGCATGTGTTCGTGCTATTCGCGCTCTAGTACTACTCTCAAGCCGGTTCATCTCTTAACGTTTAAATGCTACGTTTGGTTTGTAGGATATTTAACCCGGTCTCTATTGGTACTTCTGTAGTCGCCTTTTAATGTGACATACTCATCACAGCAACAGTTTTTTTCATTCTGCAGTCGTTTTGGTCGCACCCTGCCCTCACAACTGCTTACTGCTGGGGTTCGCTCTCGGTCTTTGGAACACTTACAGCCTACATTCATTCGCCGCACTTCACGAGCAAGTTTTGCAAACTACACCACTTCAGTGGCTCCAAACAAGCAAGAGGAGCCAAAAAGTCCGCCCTTTTCCATTTCTTCATTGGTGTCCGCCTTCTTGCCATTCTCACTCACTCCGATGTGTACTGATCGACGACGCACCACGGACGATACTTCATCGACTGAGCCCATTCGCATTCGTCCTCGTTCCCCCCCTTGTTCTCGTGGTCTTCTAGAAGTGGGCAAAATGGATGCGGATCCTATCTCTCTACAACGTGTTCCCGTTGCAGCCCAAGCCCGCGGCATCTCTACGGCAATTCAGAAGCTTCCTGCCGCTCAGCCTCCCCCGGTAGTCGCACAGACTTATGCACGACCGGTCCACACGCGAACGCTGAGAAAAACAAACCTCTCGGGCATCACCGAAGAATCTGGGTCACCACCGAAACCGGACCCCGAAGTGTGTAGAACAGATGCTAAGACCGTAGGAAATGACTCGAGACAAGATGTATAACCCAATATCCGGCTGGATTGTTGCCCTTTGTCTACCACTCTGGTCTTTCAACAACGCACGCACGTCTACGTCGCACGTTCACTTCATTCTCCGGTTAACCCAGAATCGGACCCTTGTGCTTCCATTGTAATCGTCTGATGTTGCGTTCAGTTTTCGTCTAAACTTTAAGATCTCCACGTGAACTCTTTTTAGCGTTCGTTCTGTCGATCAGCTTGACCGTTGTTTCTGCCGTCGGACTTACTTTCACTTGTAATTTTTGTCTATACTGCATACTGTCTTCGCAAGTTCATTCGGAATTATGTTGGTTATTGTGTAGGATTGGCTGTAACTGCTGTTTTTTTTTAACCTAATGCCAAGATGCTCTTAATTTTTTTAAGTATTTTTTTCTGCTTAATCAATGATCGTGTGTTTGACCTGAATAACATCTCCCTGTAGATTGGTAGACTTATCGTATTAAACATCTGCTCGGTATGAGGTTTTCTTTTTTGAGTATATCCGGACGGCTGAAATGGACCTGATGGCGATCGCAATGAGCTCTTTTATCATTATTCACTGTTGCTTGAAAAGGAGCAACTATTTATGTGTGTGTACGAACTATAATAACTGCTTCATCATGTTCGTCGATGGCATGCGGAGATCAGCATATTATGTATGAACGGCAGTGACTTAGAAATTAGGTTATCGAGAGAAAATCATTAACAGTCCGTTGAAAATGACTCTGCTTGCGCCAGCTCCTTCTGAATGTAGAATCGAACAGTTATTCTCGATTCGGCAGTGCCTATTGTAAGCACTAAGATCATGGGCTCTGATTACGTAGGTACAGTTTGAGCTACTTGCTCGTACTGACCAAGTTGCCCCTTTCCGGTGCATTGCTAACGTTGATTGCATCGTCGACTTCCGTGACCACTCGAGGTGGTATGCAGTTATTCGTTGACGTAGGTTCTGTTTCTTTTTTCCCCAATGTTTATGTCATCACAGTTGCATGTAAATTAAATTGATTAACTCAAGCATAATCTTTCGTTTAACAGCTTCAATTCGCCCAAATGCGGATGATACACACTAAACCGCAGCATGCAAGGTTTATATTTGCACGAGAGTTTACTTTATACGGAACAAATAAAAATTGAAACCAATGATTTCCGATTATCCATTCTATTCTTGTGTCGACTTATTGGTTAGTATTCAGCCAATGAGAAACATGAATGAACCGGCTGACTGGCCACACATTATACAACACCAGTTAAACAATAACGCGTCCTGCCGTGAATAGAATGAATGAGTGTTCATCATCTGGTGTTGATTGTCTATTTAGGTGATAGGTCGGATGATTCCAAATTTTCCTCCCGACTATCATCGTGCAGCGTCGAACGCTCAGTGATCGAAATGTTAGTCTTCTAGCACTGCTGTAACATGCAGTCAGTTGGCCATCCACTTCATGTTATACGTGAGTGGTATTGTTGTGAAGGGAATTTCTTCCCTGTGTTCAAAGGTTGTCCGTTCTAGGGTGCACCCTGGGACATGGAAATCACTTCGGGTGCGTTCGTATTCTTTATACGATAAATCGACCTAGCGGCGCTATTACGGACGTTCGTTTTCATGTCATCTCAATTTGTATGTAACGATAGGTAGCACCTATAGCGTTATCACGGAGTTCTGGCTGAATTGTGTTTAATGGACCCCAAATATGGCGTTGTCATTGGGGTGGCACTACTATCGAGGTTTGGTTGCAATGCACTTATTAGGACTGATTCCCAAAGAAACCATTACCTGTTGGACACATTACGACCGCTCCATTGATTGGGACGGATACAGATCATCTGGTGTTACAATCTAGAACACACGTTGAACTGCGAGTTCTGACACTTAGTCAGCCCAGAGTAGAATGAGAACACTTGACGGCAATAGCGCGTAGCTTTATCGAACCCGGGTGAATCAAACATTAGCGATAAGGCATAGGGAAAACAAGCAGTCACCCAATCGATTGTGTGGGTAACCCGGGGAGATAGACAGAGGGACAC
>LOND01003627.1:12238-23945 GCA_014220965.1 Paragonimus kellicotti
TACGTAACCCATTTGGCGGAATGTATGTCCAGTGCGGTTATGTTGGCTATTAACGCCTACAGTTAACTAACTTTATGGTTCATCGCACTCTCTCAAATTGGAAATCGACTGAACAGCCATAGAACCATTTCTAACATTTAAAAAAGAAAGCGAACCAGTTCATTTTGCTGGTGGATTAACATGTGAGTTCGAACACTACGTTTAACTTGCGATTCAATTCAGTAGTAGGCAACCAACGCCAAGTTGTAAGCTTATCTAATCATTCCACTTATCAAGGTCAACTGATCGTCACAACGATCATGCTCATGTCGGGCAACCCAAAAGACCAACAACACAAGCAAGGCTGTCACAGCAAACAAGAAATTGTCGAACCATATAGTCACCAATAACCTGCCAGAAGCAACCGTACTTATCTCAAATCAGTCTACCAATCACTGTTGTGCTGTAAGTTCGATTATCCAAAAACTTGGGCAGGTCCCAACCGTATTGGTGTACACGTCCATACGAGTTCAACTTTCAAAACCGACGCATTCTTTCTGAAACATGCCGTTAATTTTTGGGCAAAAGTATCGCACAAAAGCACAAAAATCACTACACTGATAGATCAGACAAGGCTCTAATCTCCGGCACGTTGTTGGCTGAGACCTTCCATTAATGAGACTATCAAACATGGAACACTAGGTGAATTTAGATGCACCAACTTGAGCCCTTGCAGGTTGTAGTCATCTGTCTCCTTGTGTTCGGTTGGCATTGTTGACACAAGGGATAAAACAACCAGTCAATTGCACAAAATGAACCCAAGCCTAGCCTGGTTTCATGCTTTGAACATTCATATTAAACGAGGATGGCTTTCAAACCGCAGATTCGCTCAAACCAAAACAGGTTTGGGGGAATGGATGTGTGGTATTCTGAGTATACGAATGCAGACAACGTGTGTATCTGTGCAGCGGGCCTGTTCAATCAACTCACCGCTCAGGGCACGCCAGTGTGCCAGCAACCTCGCGCTTGTCTGTCCGATCGCATTTGTCGCGTGACCTTCCGGACCGGACAAGTTACCACTAGCCTACTTACGCATGAACATTGCAAAGCCTACCGTCCAACCGCACAGTCGCGTCTGCTTGCTGTTGCCTACAATTTCTCCTATACATTAGTACTCCCTGCTACAATACAATACTGCTCCTTAACTGTATGTGTCTTCTACATTCACTACACAATTGCTTAGCCTAATCGTTGCAATGCACGTACTTCCTTAATAACTGTCGCAGGATTTGTGGATACAACAATAAACCCTAAAAGAATCCATACTCGTGTTATGTTTCATTAAGGAGGCGGCGAATCGTATTCTGAAAGTTGTGGTCAAATGTGAATTAGGTCCATCTTATAACAACTAGACCCCGAAACATACATTATTGGTCAGTTAAGAAATTCTCAGCAGATAAAATAGAATCAATCATTTTAATTTAATTAATAAATACTAACGATGATGTTCTCGTTTAGAGTTAACAAGACAGTTACTGTGCTTTTGTTCGAGGCAGTCATACAATCTAAGCATGATATAATTAAATTTGCCTAGTTGTCAGTGTTGTTCACGTAGGCACAGATGGTTTATGAACTGGAACTCGCACTCCTACACTTGATTAGTTGCTCTGTGTTAAGCTTGAAGGACGGAATACAGAAGTAAACTTTACAGTGTCGCGGTGGTGACAGAATATTAACTGAAGATTACAGAAAAATGTAGTTGATAAAATAAATGAATAAGTTGGAAATATAATAAAACAAAGATGTAAAACGATAAGAGCAAGTTTTTATCACGTATACTGTACGAGCTCTTAGGTTTTGCTTGATCCCTTGGTTGTCTGAAAGAACCAGCAAATTGATGAATAACAAAAGCCATAACAGCAGATCTTGATAGACCACATCACAACAGTTCAGAACACACGTAGTCCAAAGTCTGAACTGTAGTGTAGACAAAACCCTGAAGTCACTGTGACGGTGATGTCATAAACGTGAACCGACAACTGGTTCACTTATACGCATGCCGCAGGAGATCCAATCCCCGTCAGTCATGCTAATGCTTAGTTCGCGATGAGCCCTGCAGAACAGAGTGATTGTTAATTGAGAAACAAGAAATTCTGCTGTCCTCAACGACCATGAAATTCGATTAATAGTTGACTATGTTCGTTCCGTTGTTCATAACACTTTGTCAGAATAAAATAATAAATTCTCTTTAGATTGCTTTTCCAACTTCTATTTATCGTGACTTTAGTTGACAACGTTATGGATTTGTCATGATCTCGACTATCGAAATTACGAACTGCGATTCATGTGAACATAAGAGAGACGATATTCATTTAACTAACTTTTGTCATCCAGCATATGTTTCATTGTTTCCGGTCAACAGCCCTAGCATTAGTCAAATAATAACTTTTTTTTGTTAATATAGGCTGCGGCTCTTGACAAACGACAATCTTTAATCGCTTTTACTGCATACAGTTGAGAGTACTAAGCCTCAGCGATTCAATCTGGCCAGTGAATATGAAATAAGTCTAAATGCAGTGTAATAAGATACTAACTTACCAAAATGTTTTGAACAAAGTGGGTGTGTTGATTGACTCCACGCCCAAACGTCGCCTACCCCAAGCGTATTTCAACAATTCCACTCGTTTCCAAAGAATAAGAAATTTCTTCAACAAAGTGTATGCCTCCACAGGTGAATCGAGGGTGTTCAAGGTCAACGGTTTTTCATCTGAAAAAAAAACACATTATGAACGAGTGATTCAAATAATAGAATGTCCGTGTATCGGTCAGAGATATAGAAATATGCCCGGGAGAAAATTAGCCACAGACTACAAAATCCAAGTGAATATGGTTTGATTAAGTTCACACAGCATCTGAATCTGTTGATTATCTAGATATACAACACAAAACCGACAAATAACGAGATAAGTAAGGAATCGAATCGAATGATACCACACAGCCTATGGAATATGACATATCTAGGTAGAATGGGCTGAAGTAAAATCTGGCCAGGTGTAGGACTGTTCATATACGTTTAAGTGACTGGAAAGTTTGATGTAAAAAATACACAGCCCAGACCACAAAGGAGGAGTTGTTCACAGTGCACGGTCACATGGTTGTACAAAGAAACGCTTAATCTGACATGAATGTGCAATACTCGGAAAAATAAAACGCGACTTAATACATTGTAACGTTCAAGGTCAAAGCAACTACTCATTATGACCTTCCTCGTTCTTGCTTGTTTTCATTGGGTAGAGAGAGTCGTAATGAGCTCCTAACGAGCAACTGTAATGTTACGAGCCAATCTCTTATTTTTTTTTCATCCTGGCATGTCTAGACAACGCTACCACGTGTTCCGTAGAATTTTGTGATATCTCGTTTTCAGTACAGAATGCTACACAAGGGAGTTCTCTAGCCTTACTGTGTAGCTCCACATTGACCCAGATTAAATGGATCACAGTGGTGTAGTGAGGCCAAATGTGAAAATGGAAGCAACCTATTGCATTTTTTCATTTTCGGATGCCTCGATGTGACATATGACTGTTTCTATAGCATTTTTGTATCATTTCACACGTTTTAAATAACCCAAAGAGTTTCTGTGAAATTGTATCTCAATGTCGTTCAAACAAAGTGATCTACGCTGTCGCAGTGGGATGGAGTGTGTAATCAGATACGTTGTACTGAACTCCCAACAGTGTGCAATAACTTACACTAGCAGGCAATCTAACCGGGTTGTGACAGCGAACATTCACTGTACACACTTGTGGTGTGATCGTGTTCGCAAAAATGAATGAGATTGCTCGGTTTGAATCACGTTTCGCCACTTCATTGACCCAGTGTGTTCCAGTTAGGGCCATTCATTGGTGCTTGTTGACCCGGCTCGGTGAGAGGACCTATTGAGATTTTTCTACGATGTATCTATCTCTGACGTTTAATTTAAACGGCCGCGAAGGTATAAAACAATATCCTTGGACTATCTTAAACTGACGTCGAGTTAAGTGAACGTGATATCTAAACATCTTAAATTGAAAAAGGTATACACCATCGATCTCATGAGCATTATTGGCAACAGGATGATAAGGATGATTAGTGAGTGAATTTCAAGTATTCCTACTGAGCCTCAAGAACATGGTTCAGTGCAACTCACCAAATTGTAGTGATTATGGTCACTAGGGCTCAAAATAGCAAGTTAGTGATATTCTTTTATACTCATTTTCGTAGAATTTGGTCAGAAACGGATGTTGTCTACCTGAATATGGTTAGGGCTATCTCTATATGATATGTCCAGACAGACAGTTTAGTAGGTAGTCAGGGGTGAACAACATAAAATGTTCGTTCACTACAGCTTCAGCCAGTACAAATTTCAAAATGCGATGAACTATGTAAATCCTAATTAACAAGCATTAGCAAGTCACGCCAAAACATAACTTCTTTCTGATCTCAAACATCAAGTTGATCATTTCACCATACAAAGACGTTCATCCATCCTCTTTTTACCATGTATCTGAATGTGAATCGAAGTCGTATAATGTAAAAATAGTCTTATGACAGACACTTCTGATCAAAAGGCATAATAACACATTCACCAGCCAAACTATAGTAGAGGCACTGTTAATATGTGGCTTCCCAGTCATTTTTCCGTACTTCATACCTATGTAGTCGGTTAGGCGTATGTCGAGTTCCCGTCACTGCAACCTTTCATGGTTATCTCCGTTTCCTTGATCATTAAGGTGAACTGTGCAATCAAAGGTCACGAGAGAACCTCTTTCCGTTTCACACGGTTGGCGGCATCCGATTCGGATTAGCCTGTCACAATGACCGAAGCCAAAGGACGCCTGCGCTTAACCATCACCGCAAGTGGCTTGCGCTGCACCACTTGCGGTTCCACTCACACACCACGTATCCGGTGTAAACCCGAAGGAATAAGACCAGTAGGTGTGTGAGTGAGGCCTTTGTGTCCAGCCGGCCAATGCTGGTTAGCCAATTCATAGGCTAGCTCGAAATTGAAACCCCTATCTCTCGAGAAATAAACAGAGACTGCAATGGTAAGATCTACACTGGGAAGAAAAATATTGAAAATATGACGCAAGAAGCATTCCATTATAGGAGTACATGTTAGTGCACTCTAGAGAGGATATGGAGTAAAATCAAAAAGGTTAGACTGGAAGAAAACAGACAAAACATTCATCATACAGTACACCAACAATGCTAAACAAAAGGAAAGGTAGAAGCCCGCAGAAAACAAGATGTCTGAAAATGGGAATGGATGAGTTCCCAACGACGATAGTTGCCGGCTGATGTGAACAGGAAAAAATGGATATAACCTACTTGACCTAACGTACTCGTTGTCTCTTGGCCGACGGTGTACTATGAGTACGCTGATGACCTACTAATCCAAACGGCCAGCGCATTCGCGGCCGCACACATCGCAACGCCATATAGTCATGTCACCACGACCTATGGCACCGATGGTTCCTTTGCGTACCGCGCGCTTCCGTTCTCGGCCGCGCAATAATTGTTCATTGAACCTACGGACGCCCGTCCGGATCATATTTCTCCAGACCATCCGGTTCAACGCTAACTCTTCCCAACATCTAAAATCAATGTTACAACGGGAAAGACTTACCTGGATAACATCCTGGTATCTCAGCTTTGACCACCAGGATTTCGCTTACCTGATTTCAGTTGTCCATACAGAAGCTGCTTCGGAATACGGTCATCGCCCATCCGACGGACGTGACCCAGCCAACGAAGCTGATTCAGCATCAGCATGGCTTCCATCCCGTTCATGTCCGCTCGCCGCAATACCTCAGTGTTCGGAACCATGTCCGACCACCGAATACCCAAGATGCGTCTTAGACACTGCACAGGTGCAAGAACAGCACCTCCGTGCACACACACAAGAGAACTACGCGCGTTTGACTGCCATTAAGGTTGCAACGGCGGAAGTCAACTATGAAAGTATGCACTGTATTCGAGGATACAGTTTCACCTCTCTGTCGGCTGAAATCTGTTGTGATATCACATAGTTGTTTAATAAATTCAAAATTACATCAGAATGTCGTAATGTATTGAGTGCGGAGAGCATAAACTAGTGCGTGTTCATAAAAGATAATGGATACGGCCCGTGGTCAGATTTTACTCCTGCCTACTGATAAACGAATGCTAAAACATGCTGATGATCACCCAGTTTCCTGAGGTATTTCCAATAGGCATACTGCTTTGGATACAGACCCAGTATGTGCGTGTGTGTGTGTGTGTGTGTGTGGGTGGGTGGGTGTTCGAGGAGTTATTACGCGGCCGAGAACGGAAGCGCGCGGTACGCAAAGGAACCATCGGTGCCATAGGTCGTGGTGACATGACTATATGGCGTTGCGATGTGTGCGGCCGTGAATGCGCTGGCCGCCTCGGATTAGTAGGTCACCAGCGTACTCATAGTGCACCGTCGGCGAAGAGACGACGAGTACGTTAGGCTCAGGTAGGTCATATCAGTATATCCATTTTATCTCTGTTACTGATTGCATCGACCAAGACTATGGTCGTTTGGCAACTAATCCGCTTCTCTTTCAGAAACTTGGGTGTCTGCGGTCTTCTACCCATTGTTATCTTCAGCTTTGTTGGTGTATTGTATGATGAATGGTTTGCCTGTTCTTTTCGTAGTCCAATCTGAATCTTGTTTCTTATCTTCATCCGCTCTAGAATGCACTAACATTCACTCGTATACTGAAATGCTTCTTGTATTACATTTTACATATCTTTCTTCTCAGTTTAGATCTTGTCATTGTAGTCTCTCTCTGTTTATTTTCCGAGAGATAAGGGTTTCCTTTTCCTGCTAGCCATTCAATTGGCTAACCAGCATTGGCCGGCTGGACACAAAGGCCTCACTCACACACCTACTGGTCTTATTCCTTCGGGTTTACACCGGATGGTGTGTGAGTGGAACCACAAGTGGTGCAGCGCAAGCCACTTGGGGTGATGGTTTGAAGCGCAGGCGTCCTCTGGCTTCGGTCACTGTGACAGGCTAATCCGTTTCGGATGCCGCCAACCGTGTGGGTCGTGGGTGTGTCGGAGTTCGTGACCGTTGGTGACTTTTTTTCTGGTTTTAGGCAAAAATGCGTTTGGTCGTGGTTCGGGGTATAACAAATGTATCGTCTATCGGTTGTGACCTTTGTTGACGCTCAGGTCTTCCATAAGATGAACCCTTTGGTCCCACATTCTCTCCACTTTGTGTGGGACTCAACACAACGGTGCCAGATGCTGTCGAGTGTGCCGGATTGGCGTTAGCTGGATTTGTCGTGCCTGCCCCTGTTGCCGGAGAAACGGTGGTGGTGGCGGTGGCATTAGCAGTGGCTGTGGTTGTAACAGTGGACGCCGCTGATGAAAGTGCGTTGGGACCGGGTAACTCGCGGCGTCTATCCCGTACGCGTTTTCCAAGCATGCAATGCATATTTTCTGCTTGTTGAATAGGCAGAGCTTCACCAGCTTTGGCTTCCGGAATATCACCAACCTCAAGCACATCTTCTAGGCTTAAGTTCATTGCCAGTAGTTCTCCATGGACAGTCGGTCTTAGGTTGAATAGACATTGCAAGTAAATGAGAGGAATCCAGGGGTTTCAACAAAAGTGTATAATCGTTCCTTATATAAAAACAATTGTGACATTTATTTAATTGAATTTAATTAATTTCATCAATGTATCAATTATGCTCGAGAAAATGACAAAATGTTTTTGATTGAAAGTGTGATTGATTAGCTACAACTTTCAGTCAAATAGCGGAGTTTCAGATTCAGTAGTTTGGTTGCTTCTTCATGCCCACAATTTCCTCTGTATAGTCGCAGAGCTGCCCAACACGTTAAGCAGGTACCAGCCAGGTTGATGGCTTACGGGTCTGACTCCGGCTCGTAGATACCACAATATATCTTGTTTTCTCTGCAAGTAGCACATGTTTGTAACTAACAGTGTGGTTTTCTAAATTGTGAGTGAATGGCTCAAGGCAATTTTGCCACCGGTAGACATTCCACCAAGTAAATAAATGAACTTATCTCCAAGTTATAAGTTTTTCTCAGTTTCGGTCCGGTAGGAAAACGACCTGGTCTTTTAAAAGAGCGAAACGTATGTTAAACCTAAATACAAGTCAAGCCATGTTGTGCTAGATGCTACTGTGTTCCGCATTTGGGTGAACTTCATGAATCTGTTAGCTGGCACGTAAGGCTGATGACAATTTGTCAATAATTACATGATGCTGAACATCTACGTTGTTATCACATACTAGAAGCGGATGGTTAACTGCTATTCAGATTTTAATCACGCGCATTAATGAATCTTGGATTGTTGTGTCAACACAAAACACAATACCAATTGATAAACGAACCATAATAAGTATTTGTGGACTTTTGTCCGCTTACCTGTCCACTGGTTTCAGTCCTGCCAGACAGAGTCGAATGTTGTACTCCGTGGTTGATGGACCAAAGCAGAATAAAAGAAATGGTCCTTGGCGATTCATCAAGGAGCGCCAAGGAAACATGACCTGGCAATGTTCATCACGTGGTTCCAACGGTTCCGGCACGTTCATCTCGATAGCATTTAAACACGGACGCTGCATGTTGGACAGTTCCGCCAATGGGAAAATGACTATTTTCACTCACCTCCTAAATACAACCGAGAGAGCAATAGTAAGACAGCATGTTAACTTTTACCGAAAAATACTTCTATAAACGTGGTTCTACACTCATGAGGTGGAAACGAATACTAAACAACAGTTAGTTAACACATTCCACAGTGAAGGACGTGTTCCTACTGCTACTACTGACTTCACCCAGCTTAAGATGCTGGCCCGACTGGAACAAAGATATGTACAACAGCTAATCTGAAAACAAGTGAAATTCAAGTTTACTGACTCTTTATGCAGGAGAAAAGCCGGAACAATCTGCTCAAATGCAAAAAGGTTTTTTCAACTATGAGTGGCGTACAATTACTAATAATGATAATTCTAAGCTGTTCGTTAATGACAGGTTGGTTTATAAATCTGTTGCAAAAAATGTTTTCCGAAATCTTAGAATGGTCCGAATACCGTACTTACGTTAAATTAAAGAGATCGTGATCGAAGAGCTAACATATGTCCGATGTTGCTCAACCGTCCTCCTACGAATCAGTATATGAGGGGGATAATATTCGTCACTTGTTGTATACACGTCAAGGGTCACCTGTGTGGAGCACACAAGTGGTCTTAACGTGTATACAACATCATTCGATTTAGTCTCATCGATCACTAACTGTAGAAGGTGGTTCGATAGGTCCACGTCATCATAATAATTGTCCACTGGATACCACAAACGTTTTGTCAATGAGACGATATGACCGTCCTCTTAAGGAACTACCGTTTCCTGACAAAGCTCATGTAGAAAAGATAACGAACCACGTTGGGTTGATTTGTTGCTGTTTGGTGCACGTGACTATTCGCATTAAAGACCCAGAACTCGTGCACGTGACACACCGTTTTGTGCAATGAAGGCATAAGCGAAAGTGTTGGACCTCACTAAACAGTTGAAGAACTTGGAAACATGAGCCATCTTGAACCAAATAGATTGTATGACAAATTATTAGTGCTATTCTCATTACAACGATAAATCGCATGCTGTCTCGTGGTTGCATATTAACGTCCCAGTAACCATGGGGACCTCAGAATGTGGTCTACCTTGGTGCAATTCGAAAGGTTGACACTCGTGAACCAACCCACATAAAATTGTTCTCTAATAACACAAGGGGGTTGAACTACCACTTTCTTTGTTTCACAAAGAATGGAAAACCATCACCAGCGATGTATTCAACTGCCTATTGAAGTGTCTGTTTGTGTCTTGATCTAATCTGCCAGCGATGCGTTTCCTTTCAATAGAACCTGTTTTTCCAACTCTGATAATGATTTCTTTCAATATCGCGTAGTTGCTGTTATAACTCAATAATCACGGAAATGAAAAGACGAGACAACGAAACAACGTATATGCTGCCAAGCGCTGGGTGCCAATGTCATAGCATAAATCAACAAAACAGCAAACAAGCGAAACGTTACATGGTTGAGCAGATCATTTAACCAATAGGCAAACAGTGATTGGAGGTCGATCGATAGCTTGAGCGACAGCGCGTTCGGATGACCTCGAACGCGTTGGCCAACTGTGGCTGGTGTATGTATGTATGTGTGTGTGTGTGTGTGTGCATGCATGTATCTAGCTTCTCGAGAAGCTACAGATATTGAAGAAAAAATACTCTGGGATTCGACGACTTCGACGAGATGGTAACTGCTTCTATCGTGCATTTGGATTTGCATACATTGAATATCTTTCGACTGGAAAACGCCTCAAAGAGGCTGCACGGTGAGCGTTCTACCGGATAACTTTCTATCTGGTTTTTCTATCCAAGTATGCTTGTTCCGTTTTAAGTTACTGATGTGATTATTTTGTATCCTGGTTTTTTATCCATCGTTTGTTTTCAATCTCCCATCACTTGTTTTCGGGAATCTTTAAGGTTGCTAAGCCTCACTAGACATTAACGACATGCATTCGAGCAATCAATAAACGTGGAATATTTACTAAGGTTGTATTGATTCCGTATTGATGTAACCACTTACAGCTAATTAAAGTATCCGTATTACACAACATTTCCCGGTATAGAAGAAACAATGCAAACTTGAGTGATCACATGTAGACTGTGTTTCATTTTCTTTTTATCGCCTGCATATTTTCTGCCCCTCATTTTCTTTCAGTCGTCGTGGTTGCTTTGTTTGTGAAGTATTCATTAAATGGTTAGTCCGTGCCGTGCCTACAACAGTCGCTTTCGATCCGCTTGAAGGTCACATAAAACCTAACACTAAACACAGCAGTATGCATATCGTCAGCCCGTGCACAAGATAGTCTAAGCGTTTTTATTTTCTTTGATGCTAGGTAAAATTTCAAGCGTGTTGGTTTACCGCTTATTTGATTGTGGCTCGGTACGAATCACTGGACGCGTGTTTAACACCCTATCGGTTGTAGGCGTGACCAGACGGCAATGTTTACACCTGCCGTTTGCCACGATGTTGATGAAGAGGTGTATGCATTTATCCAGCGAAACAGCCGAAAACTTCGTACTTCATGTTCACTTCGCTATTTGACTACCTCAGTTTCATCTAATCTTTAATGGTCTTGATGGGTGATGTCTGATGCAAAGATTACTCAGTCGGCGTACCGGCTATGTGATCTGACTATCACAGACTGCATACCCATTATTAGACCTGTTTTTAACGTATCAAAGGTTTTTGGAAGTACGCGTTGGCAAATTACCGTGTTGCTCATTCAATCGTCCCATTAGAAGCGTGTTAATTGATAAGATCAACGATAACCATACATTTAATATATAGTATTCAGTTGTTTGCTGAACTTGGCATTTTGAAGTCTAATGTTTCATCGTTTAACAAAGTGACATTACATAGAGGTTTAAGCGTTCAGGTTGTTCTCAGCATTGTTGTCCGGGCAACTTGGAACTCCGTTTACGCTTTCACCGGACTCATCTGTATGCCGCTGCGTCAAAATCGAGCGTTTTATACAGGGTTTGTTCGCAGTTTGGTCGGACATTGTCACACACGCTCGTCTGATACCTCACACACTTCGTTTGCGTACGAAATTTTGAGACGAAACTCAAATTTAAACTTTTATTTAGGTA
>LOND01003629.1:12097-30921 GCA_014220965.1 Paragonimus kellicotti
GAATCGAGCATCGCTTATTCTTACGGTTTATCGACCAGACAAAAATCCAGGTCTGTCGCAACCGCGAAGCCCTTTTCGAAACGCACCTCTTCACAGTAAACATTCATTAGGTGCTGTGATTTGTTCCCAGTGCTCGTTAAATTTTGTCACTTGGTTCGAACTGAACATGGGTGCATTCTAACAAGCGTTCTGTGCACTCTTTATCCGACTGCCAATTAACCATCTTTCAGTTTGACATGTATGCTCCCTGAGCAAATGACAGAGCAAAACGGGCACGCTCAGCAGTGTAATCCGTAGAGGTTTCAGGCAATCCAGGCCCATGTTGATGCTGTTTTTAGATATTGACCGATTAGTTTTGCGATGGTGATTCCCTTATACTCATTGAAAATCAATCCGTATTCCTCGAATACATCTAAGAACTTCCAAAGGTTGAGTTCGTGCTCAGCGGAGTTTTCCACATAGAGTAATATTGCCGACGTAAGCAAAGATGCCTTCCAACTGCGTGCGCGCTGTTATATTCACTTTGGATCGCTGGAAACATGACGCAGTTGATCACAAGTAGAATCTTGCGAAACTGATACGATCATCCGCAGGCCTCAGAGACCGTAAAAGGCTTTCTTTCTTCCGGAAGTAGGGACTTAAGATCTAAGGTGCTATATGTGTCGCTAGTGGCGGTGCGCTCGCTTTGATCGTCTCGTCGATTGTATGGTGGAGATAGGTGTCTAAAAGAGTTTATTTGTTGATAGTTTAGTTTTAGTCAACGACCGTTCTCCTTCTGTATCTACCGTTGGTGATGACCAAGACTTGCGTTCTTCGAGAGGAAGAGGAGAACTCGACTACTTCTTCAGCAATCAGAAGACGCATTTCATGACGTATAAATCTTTCGTCGGCTGGTCTGTGCCTTCTGGATTTTGTCGCAGTTGGCTTATAGCTCCGCGTGAAATACTGGAAAAGACGGGGAGGTTCAATGCAAACGGCGATCAGTCAACAGGGCAGCAATTCTGTTTTCGCCTCATCGGATGAAATCTCAACGCTTGTAAGGTGTGAGAAAGTCGTGATCCAAACTAATGTTAGCACACTAATATAGTAAAACTGACAGTTTGATTCTCCCGTACAATATCTTTGTATCTGATCTAGTTTTACCGCACTGCAGAAGGCGTCACCTAACTTTCAGAGCCCGGTGGTTTCTGTAAAAACTTGGGAGCAGGTTCCTTTAACCTGTATCTCAGCCACAGCAGTCGAAAGACAATCAGGTACGGTTGTTGGCGTGATAGTCGAGATTAAAAGATGAATGGTAGAGTGGCAGGCTTTTCGTTTCCGAAGTGTCGAACAAACGTTTTGAAGATGCCTCTTCTCTCCACATCTTTTACATAAGATACTTCTGACAGGACACTTTGAAGGAGGCTGTTTGTCGTGCTCTTAGAAAAAGCATTTGTTGGCAGGCGAACTGGCGGCCGCCACCTAAGGCGCTTTGACAGGGCTAGGTGAATTCTCTTTGGACTCAGTTGTAGTTATGTGGGAGTTAGTCTAAGCAGAGTTGTATAGTAAGGTCGGTTTTCCTGTCAGTTCAAGCGATCTGGTTGGAACAAAAATGACCTGAAAGTTCAACGTTTTCTGTTCTGTGTAGACATAAAACCACTTTTGGAAACCTACCTGGTTATATCATCTTGACTCTGCTCGGCTTTGGTAGATTTAGAGTTGTAGTCTTTTGCAAAGGGTCTCAGTCGTGAAGCAAGCTAATTCTGGGTTTGTCCGTCTTGTCTACCAGTCGCTAACAGATGGCGAGCAAATCTTTCGTTCTTAGGCCTTATATTATGTGACTGCCTACACCGTAACTACTGCATTCTGAGGCATATTCATAGACTGATGACGAGGTGTAATTAATCAAGGTGGTCAATTTGTTGGATTTCATAGTCTCAGTGGATCATAGGAGGCTAGTACTCGTTTGAACCCAGTGACCCTATTCTTTAGGAACACCGGTATCATTGGGATCAACCCTGACTGTCTTAGGACGAAGAATTTGTTTGGTAAGTAGTTGTTAGGTGAATAAATTGTTACAAATAACTAAGCTGGACAGCAAAGTACAATTATTTCACGTCAAAATCAGAGTGGTGGGCCTGTACGATATTTGCCGTTCATCTAACAATAGGCGTATGAGAGCTGAAGTGGATTACTAGCCAAAAGTTAAGACAGATAGTATTACAATGTCAGAATATTTATTTTGTTTCAGAAAGACGACGAAAACAACATAGAGCACATTCTTCGCGGCATCTAATCTAGCGTCCGTTGGAGTGTATGCCCATGTAATGGATCCACAAGGCTTTCCTGATTCGCGTTAACGGACTGTCCAGTATATTGAGTATGATGGCGCACAAGTGACAGTTCTTTTGGATCCAATCGGGCAAACATTGCTTCGGAACTCAGTGCGATTCTCATTCCATCCTGACCATGAGGTGCACCAGGGGTCCTGAAGGAGAGGCGCATAGATCGACGGTTTTCTAGAGAGGAGCTCGAGTGAATAGATTCGAGTCTCCAAGACGGCGGTCGTCAGTCTCCGGAAACTACTCACTAAGGCAGCTTGTTGACCATTTTGGAAGCGCCATTGTTTACCGGTTGTCTTGGCTTTAAAACACTATCATCTGAAGGTACAGAGAAGGCAGTAATATGGGGGGGGGTGGTCAAAATTGAACGCAAAAATGGTAACAGATGAATATCACTGTCAGGAAAATGATAACTTCCTGTACTTCCTAGTCGTTTATGTGTAAAAAAGGGCTGACTTGAGGGACCCTACCCAAGTCTGACCTCCAATTGGCATAAAGCACAAGGTTGACCGATGATGAGTTGGCGTAGAAAGATATAATCGTTTGTCAAAGGATTAGCCACTGTATATCGGATTGTTCTCCGGACTGGAGTCCTGGCAACTCAGAGTTGGTGGTTGAATACTTCAGGTGAGACCGTGGTTAATGGGGCTTACTTGTGTGGTCGTCGTTTGACCAGGTTGTTTATGAATTAAGTGCACTTGATAACGTGGGATAATGGGAGCAGCAAAGAAGCTGTCTTGTTTTCGCTCGTGATTCAGTTGTCTGTTTTCAGGATCTGGGCGTCTTGATACTGAGTGTTTAACCTTCAACCTGCTTGTTTTTTGTAAATAAATTTCTAGTTCTAGTTGTAGAGCTTGCCAAATGGTGGTCAAGCAACAACGTGGTCACGAAATATGAAGAACCCTGACTGCTCCACTGAGTAAAGTGGGTAGGTGTCGCCTGCCTGGATGGGGTCCTCGTGATCACTCAAACCGCTGGTTAGAGACGCTATCCGAGATGGCGGCGTGTCGCAGTCAATGGCGTACCTGCATCCATACCATTTCTAGTTCTTCAGCTTAGACTTTTATTAATTTTCAACCGTCTTAGTAGCGTCTTCTAGGATATCATCATCATAATCATCATCATCATAGACAGCAACACATCAGTGGTTCACACTGATGGTTGACTGCGTAGGATATTCCACGTCACTGTTGAGGTGAGCGGCAGCCCGAGCCACAGTACCTTTTGGTCAGGCTCATGGCTGATATGATGATGATGATGATGATGATGATGATGATGATGATGATGATGATGATGATGATGATGAGAGCTTGCCATTCTGTTCACGGTTGTATATCTGTTGTGCATCAGCGCGAACTACTGATATCTTGCTGTCTTCCGTGACGAGTGACCAACATGGCGGCAATCCTTCATCCAGAAGGTTAATCAGTTCCAGCGACTGAACTAGCATAAGCTCCTTCGGCAACGAATTCCAGGAAACAAACAGAAATGCTAAAACTGCCTCCTGCAATTAAGGTGACTGCGTGACTGAGCTAGTTTGTTGTGATGGCCCGGTGGCTTACAGTTTCAGCAACTTTGAAAGGAAGCCAATCGATGTACACGGACCTCTTCAGTATTGTGAATGTCTGCATAAGTTCGCTCCTCAGTCGTCTTTACCTAGTGAGAATAAATTCAGTGCTGTCACACACCTTCCGTTCAAGATGTTTGTGCTCCACTCTTTTAGCAGCCCGTCGCTTGACAGTTTCAAATTATACAGTGTCTTTTTTCAAGTGTCGGACGCTTACCTTGGTATTCTCTGACGGTGGTCTTGTTCGCGTACTGGAAGAACGAGCAAAATACTTCGAGTGTTCTGATCAATATAGCTGGCCTGTTGCTAAACTTTTTGACCGGGATAGAGATGTTAGCACTAAGCAAAGGTCGCATGTCTTTATTATGCCAAGATGTCACCCCGTCCCAACGGTGGCAAACTTGGCGTCCCCAGTGTTATATTGTTTAGCTCCAGGATATCTTATGTGCATTACTTCCAACTTCGCAGTGTTAGCCAGCAGTCGATTGTTTGTTTGCTAGCGAGGCAACGTCCCAGTTCCTTTTGAGGATATGTACGTCCTCTGAGGATTGCCGAACCCACTGAACCTTCATGTCTTCTTCGTACATAATGTTTTGGGAATTGGCAGTAAATGCCAGGGTGTTATCTACCAAAGCCGTAAATACTAATGAGCCCGGTTTAGGATCTCAGTCCGTTCGTAAGACGCAGCTAACAGTTCTCCATTGACATGTACAATGTGTGTCCGGTTCTTTAGGTGGTGCGGCCGTATTCTCGTCTAGTCGTTGCAATTTTTTCAGAATAATGTGGTAGCTTATTCTGTCAAACCTTTAAGCAAACCCCACGAACGCAACCTCCACTGGGAAGACGTTCATCCTCAACTCATGTGAAGGGGTTGCTCGTGTCCCGCAAGTTGATAGCGTGCAAATGACCACATCATCGTACCCTTTTATACTTACTCCCCTAGAATTGTTAATTCGTTTGCCATGCGGAGCTAAAACATGATCCGCTCCTTATCCCCCTAGTTTAACGTGTATCTGTCATTTAAAAGCGTTAACAACACCCAAGGTAAACTCACAGGGTCTTCATTTGCCACCGTTTCACCCATTCCGATAATATAGATCAAATTAGATATTATACAGTTGGACAGTTCTAACAAATCTTTTACCCAGATCCTCTGTTTGCTTTCATGTCATGGAACATGTTGGACTGCGGGTTGGTTAGGGTTGGACGCGCGGTGGCCAACCAGAGGCTTGGCACACAGAATTGAGGGCAACTGCTATTAAGTCTGCTCATGTAGGTCGTGCTTGGCCCCTGTGTTCGAGTTCTCACTACCCACCTAATCTCTGGAGTACGTGGTAAACTTTGCCCTGTGTCAAGTAATTCTACCACCCGATTCAGTGTCAATCGCCATCACTATCGTCTGTGTCAGACATCGTAATCACCATGGACAGTAATGCATTGGCTGTTAAAACTGGCGCTTCGCTGCCCCACTTCAATTAGAGCAGCGAAGGCCATATTATTGAGTAAATGAGAAACTGGTGGATTCCTATGTGAACTGTCTGAGAAGTATAGCTTGGGCAGTCAATCCACCGAATCATTCGGTGGATTCCGCGGTACAATGGATTAGGTGGGTAACTGAGTCAGTACATGGAACTTCGGATCTCCTGACTTAGTTTCATAGGTCAGCTGGTAGGACGTTTGCCACGTTTGGGCATTTTGTTTCTGTCGTTCACTTTGCAAGCGAGTCTTTGCGTTGCTGATGTAGGCTGTTCCGAAAACACAGACAATGGCAAATTATTCAGGTTTGTTGAGCGATAACACCTGGCCCGTGAAAAGAAGAACGTGCAGCTTACTAGCTGAACAAACAGTGGTCGATGCCGTGGCAGTGTTAGCTCTTGTCGCGGCTACAGTTAGGCAGTTCTTCCTCGTGATAAGATACTATCCATCCTTAAGTGATCTAGAATGATGAACTCCAAACCGTTGTTCTCTGGCTGCTACTGCTCTCAATGTTTTGTCTATCTTGTACCTTCTGTCATACTTTAGTAGGTGACGATTGAGTCTGAGGTCGAACACAACCTTTTATTCACAACGTTGTCTAATATGATAGAGTGGAAACCAGTGGCGTTCATATTGCAAATTTCTGTTTACCTCCATTTGACTCAATTTTCCTGTCTCTACGCCGTTTTCCTTTCCACCTCTTATACTTCACAATTTTTTCTCATCTGTAATGGCGCATATATCACTGTGTGTCGAACCGTGCCGAATCTGTTGTATGTTTTAAAGCTTACCAATTAGGCGTATAAAATGTTTCGTAATCAACTGGGAGCAAAAGTTTTAGCGGTGAAAACCCCTTTAAACGGTCAAGTTATTATGATCATGATTTTGTGGTCAAAATGTGCACTAGGCGAATATCCCAAGAACTGCGAGAGTCTTGTTGTGAGTGGATACGTTCCAGTGAAACTTTGTTGTTGCAGTGGAAGTGAATCTGATGAAGGGTCATCAGTTGATCCATCGGATTCCAAGGATTGTAGTAAGATTAAGACCGGCGTGACTTCATATCCGAATTGCATAGTCTGCGCGTGGATCGCGACGACCGTTTGACATATTAATGCTGCATTGTTTTTTATTCGTTGTACCGCTCGTAAGAGTAGAGTTAGTTTAACTGTGCTCACGATTTTACGGGATGTTATGGTAGCTTAAACCGTAGCATTTCCCCCCTCCGAACATCAGTCATTCGTGAGCTATTAAGTATGGAGAGACAATAACCACATTATTTGTTTGCACCATTCCCACCAGTTTTCCGTAAGTAACGGAATTAATATCGCAGCTTGTTATTGGTCGATAATAAGGTCCCAGCCCCTGACCTTCTTTCTCACAGATAATGATAAAAGCTTCTCATTTGTTGTTACCGTGCACCGTTGTTCTGCGTCGGAAACTGAAAGGATTTCCGGTGTGTTGCACATGTTGACAGTCATTTTCTTTTGTAAGACTGTTTCCAGAACGCCACGTGCCAACCACAGAAGTAGTAGATTTAACCCTATTGTCCTCAAGATGTTCACGGACTTCGTAATACGACAGTGTCTTCCACACAGAAAAACGAAATACGGGGAAAACAAGTGGTTTACTGAACTGGACGCAGATGTATTTTTTATATTTTCAATGGGATAGGCATGGGTACGCTTGCACCTAGTCACCGACACTTGTGAGCACGTAGGTCGGTTGTCTCTTGGTTGCTGGCGCTACTGTTTGGTTGTCTTCTCTGTGGATTTCCAGTAAGCCGTCAATTTGTGATGGATTTGTGTGCCCTATGAGCATGCAGAATGACCATTCGTGAACAGTTATGTTGAACGCTGTCCATTTAAAATGGCATTTATCGAAGTCGTCCTATCCCTTCCTCTTCAGCTTTGTGTCGGATAACCCAGGATTGGGCACTCAGGATTTCCTGGACCGTTAAAGCATATCTTCTCGTAGCTGTTAAGCTGATCGCTAGACGAGTATGCAAACAATAACATTTGTTTATCCTTCAGACAGCATGCAAACGGTATTGAATTGTTTAAAAGTTTTGGCCGTTCTGCTTAAGGCTCTCCTCCACATCTTAGAAGTTCAGTGTTTACAAGATTAGGCCTGTTATGGTCTTATTCTTGGTCTTATTCTTACACACGGGCGGCTTGGGACCTCGTCCACTCAGCCCGCCTAACCAATATCGTTTAGCCATATTTTACCATCGTTGATGCGATGTTCTTGGGAAAGCAACGGAACCGCACGCCGCATTTGTAAACTTTCTGCGTCCACGTCGTCTCGAAGTATTCCACTTTTGATTTAGTATGTGGTTTACAGTGCTTATGTGTAACTTGTCTTACTGTGCAGTTTAGAAACCTGTTTGCACAGAGAGTACATGTAGGCTGTGGGTGTTCAGGTATCGTCATGATTGCCCGTTAGCTCGCATGATGTGGGCTGCTTAGTTCAAGGTCACGGTTCGTCGGCGTACCTTTGGTAATGTTTCGGCTTCTTCACAAGGAACCAAGGTGGTAAAAATTACAACTTAAATTAGCCGTTTGCTGCACATGTCACTGAAACATCGGCCACACTCCTATACGTGGCCGCCGGTTGTTATTAAATCTTTTAAGATAACTAGGTGGTAACGTGCTCGTTGACTGTGCAAGTTTTTTGATCTATCCGCCATATACAGCTGGTCGCGTCACCCGCCAGGTTGCTGATTCTACATCATACTGGTTGAAAACGTTCTCAAACACGGCAGTATATTAAAATCAGCTGTGCTGGTGCGTCCTGTAACCTACTAATTCTTTTTTCTCCATTTTTTCATGTCTATTGCTGTCAGGATCAATGGCATCTCATGCCACGTTGCTCATGGTTATGACTCAAAGATGGAACTGTATACTTGTGTGTTTGTGTTTGTGTGTAAGTTGCATAATTGAGAATTGCCTCATCCTTTATTTTCATTGTTGTGCAAACTTTATATTGTATGTTTCTAGTATCCGTTTAGAAGCTTATCAGCAACGTTGACCTTAGAAGCTTACTGTATTCTGGTCGTGTATTTTTTTTGTAAAGGTCGTGTTTTTTATTTGAATTAGATGGAACCGCCTGTGTTATGTGTGTCTGTTTGTTCCACATTAGTGTAACCATAAATGAGGTTGCACTAAAGTAGAAGTTGTAAGAGAAAATCGACAACGACTGTTACTTCGCTGCAATTTATTTGCTCCTTCTCATTGTAACCATGAGCCGATATTTGAAATTAACTCCTTCTGTGAGTTCATTCATATTAGTTGTCTGGAAGGCAGTTTTTCCTACTGTTTCTATCTAGATTTGTAACTTACTAGCTCCTTGGTCTTGAAACAGTTTTCCTGGTGCGCACGTGGATATCGAGACAAGTCAAAATCACGTAAAATTTTAATCGATTTGTTCGTGTATTGTATCCACTGATAATAAAGCCGATTGCTTTCATCTGGTAACTGAGATACCGACGAACAACATCAATGAGTCTGGATTCTACAGATGCCAGTGGTCGAATATCTAATCACCTTAGCTTGTGGCACTCAGTTATAGGAAATCTATTTTCTAGTAATTATTAATCAGTTCGATATAGTTACGGAAGTCGCTGATGTTGTCGGCTACGCATTTATTGATGACACCTTACGAAGCTGATTAACCGTTAGAACGAGTTCGTTTGCTGAATCATTAGATGCTTAGTGAAAAGTGCTTACTTGGACAAGGGAGGCGGAGACAGTTGCCGGCAAGTTAATCAGTGCACTTCACATTCGTCTTCCAGGCTGAGATCTCTGTAGCTAACAACGTTTGGTGTTGTAGTCATCAGGCGACGTAATAGTTGATCGGGTTCACTGGCGTGAATGTTTTCATTTGATTACCGGTGAGTACTAAGGCATTTCCTCCCTATATAGACTGAACATCACCCACAATTGATCGCAGCTGTCGCATTCCCATAGACTTTCCAGTCGGCCCCTTTCGAAAAGAAGCACTAGACTCGAGTTTCGCTCTCATTAGAGCTCGTCAGTAGTGCATATCCTTGTTGTTACTTGAGTGATTCCTAGTGACGATCAGTTAATTGAAGCAGTGTACGTGTAAAGAGAACTGTCTTGCATATGCGCTCTGCTCTCACTTGCCACTCAGCTGTTTGGTCCTGATTTGTGGGTACCTGGATGTTAAAGATTGGAATTTATGTCCCGCGTTGTTATTTGCCAAGTTCTGTTCTCCTTTTATTATATTTAATCCGGGCTGTTATTTTTTCATAGCGGTATGGCAGCTAAACGTCACTTTCTAATTTTTGTTATCGGCGATGATGATGACGACTAAGTCTGTGTGATTTTGTAAGATTCACAGAGAATTTCCAGGTTTAGAACAATTAAGAATGTATAGAAGCCCAAGTCTTCGTTGGGCAATTTAGAAATAGAAGATAGAAGTTTTGTTTTGAAAGAAAATAATGCCAAAAAGTCATTGATGACAAAATTACGAATATAAAAGGGTTAGGAAAAACGGAAGTAGCCTAAACCATACGGTGGCAACCGATGTCATGTCAAGTTAAAGGTTCAACGGTCTTCTCCTGATATTTACATTCATGTTCAGTGTGCCTGAGTTATCGTACTTCACGACAGTTGTAAATTGAATTTCATTCACATTCGATTGCAACCTTCACACTCGGGTACGCCTTTCGGCTAACCCACTTCGAAAAGACGAGGCGCAGGACTCGATTTTGGTTACCTGTGGCATGTACTTTTTCCTAGACCAGAATTTGTTCTCTGTTTTTTGAAGTGGGTGTGTCGACGTTGGCCAGTTTGATCACTGCCGTCAATCCCAACTGAAAAGACCCAGTCACAGCACAATCGATTTGCCTTAACGAGCTACCTACTGATACTATTTCAAAGGTGATTGGTCAGCTTTAACACTGCTTACAAGAACTTAGTTTAAAATTTGTGTATGATGACTGGCACAATTAGCGAATGGATAATTGGGCAGTTTTCGGCACTTCTACCTCAGACTCAAGAGAACCGGAGTAAAAGTTCCGTTTCAGACGGAGGCATGCACTAGTGATAGGCTCCAGCAGAAACGTAACGGTTGCCTCCTGTTTGAGGCTAGCAAGTCTAAAATCTACCCACATTTGACAGTCTCGATCTAATGTGATCGGTGTTTCAGTTGTACTAACCAAAATATCCAGCCGTCAGTTAATTTTAACGTCAACTAATACGTTATCCTTTGCAGTGTAACTGGCATCTGTGTTCGAATGCCCGTGCAGCCTGTTCACAACTAGTTATTTGCTTCGTTTCTCTATATTGGGTCGTTCCGTCGTTTGTATTCTGAGGATTCGCACAATCCTGTTGTACTCATTGTTCTGGTTTGTTGAGGCCAGCTCAAAAGATGAGTAGGCACGATAGGCTTCCCTCTGGAGCCTTCTGATACAGCTTTCGTCCAGCTATAAAATGGTGATGATGCAAGATTTGCCCCGGGAACTACGTTCGAAATTGTTCTCTTATGTGTTTCACTCATTAGAAATCAACTGTCGCTCAAAGATTTGTGACTACAGGATGATAGACGGTCACCTAAAACTGTCACGCATAGCTGTACATCATTAGGATCAAAATGCAGAGTTTAGGGTTTTACGTGCGTAAATGTATGTTTAGGTCAAAGTGACATGACGTTTGACGTTAGCGAACGTTTCACTGTCCACTCTACTAGATCCGTTACACTGTACTCATATTGATTAATGATCAGTGATATATGAACTATTTGTTGCTGCACATGTTCTTGTCTATGCGAGCTGCTGACTGTCTATATCACCTCAGTTTGTTCCGGAGAGAGATGGAGGTTTCCTACCGAAGCTTTCAGTTTTGTAAACAGAATCGTGATGATACTGGTTACACAAGATGGAGTTTCGGTATGAGTATTACTGCAGCGTATTTCCTGCAACATACGTGACAAATTGTACCAACCGCCGATATGTTTTTATCAGTAATCATTGAAACCCTTGGCATTTCATAGGTTACAGGAAGCTTGCATTGCTTATGTACACCAGACTGTGTTAGAGGGGCTTATCTATATGGTAGATAATGCCCTTGGAAATGCCCGTTTTAAAAATAGTAAAGATCACAATAATGCGAATCGTGGTGAAAAAATGTTTTCAGAATATGGAGATATAGCACGTAACTGGGCACTCAAGTATGAAACAAACACATTCAATGGACTGTGACTTGCTAATACTGAAAATGGAAGTTGTGCACCGCATGAAAGTTATCGGATTGGCTTCGTCGCTTGTAGATCCAGAATAGTAGCCCGAATATTTGCATCGAGTATCTGCGTAAAACTATTAGCGGATACGGCTGTCGTGTCAGCTCCAGGTGAGGTATTCAATATTAGACCTACCCCGCCACTGAGAGAATGTTGTCTGCATTCCAGATAGCTCATCTGGTGTTGCAATTTTGGCACGTGATCTCAGACGACTACGTAGGTTTGGCTTAAAAGCGTATTTCGAAGGGTGCGACGACTGATACAATCTTCGGTAGGTCAAAATAAGGTCTCCTCCGACCTGTTGATAATACATGGAGGCTTGACGTAGATAATGCTGTAAAAGCATATAACACATTAAAAGTCGCTTTACAGTCTCGCACTGCACTGTCGATCAGCTGAATATCTTTCACAAAGTGTAATCCAAAAATGAGGGGCTCAACTCAAATGAGGACGTACCAATGAGTTGACCATCATGGCGACGCTGTCTTGAAACCTACTGAACAATTGGGTTAGTGTCCCATTGTTGAAGTTATGACTATGAAATTCCTCCCGGAGAGTAGTAGGGCAATTAACACTATGCGAACCAGTTTTATTAATTCTTTGAGGTCGTACTTTAGCGTACGTTCCTTAACTGTTTTCTACAGCTTGTGTTCACTACGTTCAACCCACATCTTCTGTATGTTATAGCAGTTACTATCAAACTATACATACCTGACTTGTAAGTGTCAACTGTCCTGGCGTTAGAAAGGTTTGCGCATCAATGGGCGAATGTCATTCGCCCCTAGTTTGTGTTACCTTACCTTATTCTATCATATACACGGGTAATTCTCTTGACATATTTATAATATCTCATCTTCACGTTCGGCTTTTTATGTCTTATTCAATAGAAATCATCGTGTACTCCAAGAGAAAGCAAGTCATGTGACCCGTTTTATTGCGTTGGCGAATGTGAAAAATCCGTTGAACCGAAAGGTAAGTTCTCTTATTACACATCCTTTCATTGTCTTTTCTTTAGTATCTGTATGCGCTTAAACTGGTCCCTATTGAAAAAATGGATAGAGCAGATCTGATATCGCAGCCATCCGATGTAACGGAAAATCCCTATCGTGAACTGATTGAACAAGATAACTCAAATACTGGTAAAGAAACGGTGAGTTCAGTTGAAATGCATTGAACGTTTTTTGCGGCGGCACATTAGTTACTTCTTTTACTAGATAGACACCAAACGCATAACGTTTTTATCCCTTGAGTACAGCTGTAGTATGAGGACCAGCTTGTCAAGAACGTGCATCTGACTCCATCCTTGGGCGAGAGGGATAATCTGGACCGCTTTATTCTTTTGCCTCTGGCACCCATGGCGTTCGTGGACGCCAGCTTTTCAGGGTGCATGACTCCTTCCATTACATTGTCCTATACGTTACCAAAGCCTGACTAGTTCACGCGAAAGACGGCTAGAAAACCATTTCCGATCACCGGTTTATGGGTAGAATCGTTTATGTTTTACAACTTTGTACTTTTTATCAATTTGGACGCTGAGGTCAGGGTTCATAGACCAACCAATCAATTCTCAGTACATGAGGGCATCGTAAGAGTCCTTTAAATATTCGATGTAAATGATCATTAATATCTGAAGAAAGAGGCAGTTCTGATCGTCAGTGTGAACGAAACTGACATAAACTTTTAGGCAGAGTTGATCAGACGGCTGTGTAGCCCAAATCACGGCAGTAATGAGGGAAATTTTGAAATTTTGATTAGAAAGCCTACCGGTCAAACTAAGATGAGTTGAAACGTTCAGCTGTCCTCTAGAAAAATCCATGTTCCTATATAACCTAACGTTTCCAATAAGGGATCCCTAATCGGTCAGCGGGTTCCTACCAGTATTATTCAACCTTAAACTCAAGGCATGGCTCATGATTGCGCTGTTTTGTAACGATTTCGTGAATTTACTCAACCATTAGTTGTTTCACTGAGTGTTGTTCGATACAACAACTACTTAGTTACAGGCCAGAATTCTATCGTTTAACCGGTGGAGATTGTTTCTAGATTTCTCCCCTAATGCGCTATAGAAACGGTCACACTGCTCACTCGATCGTTCCACTTGATGCGAACGAATTGGTAGAAACGGTGATGGTCCATCGCAATCTATCACAGTCCTTCACGTGTTCGCACACTAGCCGATTTTCTGGACCATTGAACAATTCGGCTACGTATTCTTCTTTTCAACGATTTCCCTGAGATTTCTGAGGTCTGATGAACGTAACGCTTGTTTTTGCGCTGTTTTGTAACGCTGTTTTTGCGAACATCTTACATCTTATTTTGTACGCTGATGTCACTCAGGGAGGTGAGACGGCCTACGCTTTCAAGTGTGTATCATACAGTAAGGGATTTTAGTATAGAAATGTCCTAGTTTTAATTGAACACTACGCCCCCCATTATACGAGCCACATTCCGAACTTGTTCAATGTTATCTGCGTGTCTTCGGTAGTGGCTATAATTAAAACGGCATTATCTGCATTCTTCAGGTCTTTCGACTTTCCACTATAAAGAAACTCCGCATAAGATCAGTGAGGTTTTCTTACACATTTTCCAAAACAAGAGTTAGCCGTCTACTTTCCGCAGACCGAGTCCGGCACGCCTACCGAAACTCTCTGGCCCATTGTCTCAGTGTACAGTGTTATTTTTGTCGACCCGCCTTTGTTCTGAAAAACTAGTCTGGCTACTTATTTGGTTTTGGATCTTTTGCTAACCGTTACTTACTTCGTTGATCATGTAAGTCAATAGTGTAATTTGAACTAACTAAATCGGTCGAGTAATGATTTGTCTAACACAGCACCCACGATCACATCTGCACAATCATGCGTTGTATAGGGACTGTCTATCTAGACACGTACACCAGTTATTCGATTGGATAATCATTGTACAAATTTACTCATACGCACTCACACTGGCTGGACCGGAGGTAAGTGTCTTTTAAGTGGGAACCGTGTCGTAAGATAGTCCAATTGGACCTACTGATATACAGCTCAGGGATCTATTGAAACGCGGAAGATCGAGCATACTAGAATTCCACAGAAAAAAACCTGAATCGGATTTCTTCACTCTTGATGGTTCAGTCGGAAAAGCGGCACCCATGTTTAGAAGTGCCATTGTGCACAAGCGACTTTTCTCAAAGGTGAAATGTATGTTAGACAGGTTACGAAACCAGCTAAATACTGTTCATTCAGATGTCGTCCTCCGTCTTACTTCGTTCGGCTTGCAGCCGCTCCGCACTTTCTCACCAAGTAGGCGGTGTCATGAGTAAGCGTGCTAAGGTTGGCCTTCATGTCTCACACGCTGTTAACCTGTAGCAGGAAAACGGGCTAAAAGCATCCACGATTGGTTGAGAATCCTGCCTGGGAATGGTTATGCTTTTCTCCAAGTTTGAGGAGTATAGTTTCAAGTAGTTGCGTAACTTGGTTGAGACAATACTAGTAGAGACAATACTATTGCCTGAATGCTGACGGATAAGTCTCCGGCTTTATTTTTAAAATAAGGACACTCATTAAGAGGTGATACTTCAATTTCTAAAACGTTTAAAAGTACTTTGTATCTTCTGATCCTTTACCATCACTTTTTAAAAGTTAAGGCTAGACTAGTTCTATGTTGAGACTTTGATAGCCTGAGTTTCTGAAATGGTTCAGCAGCAGACCACTAGGCACGTTGTAACTAACACATCTGGTCCCATTGTCTATGCGATCCCGTTCAGGTCAGGTGACTGGTTTCCGAAATGCTCAGCTTATCTACTCGGTCCACTCGACTAGTTAGTGATAAGTGTACACCCTTTTCTATACATTGTCTTATTGACATCTGATCAATGACTCACTGTGCCGCTCTGAGAGCGTTCAAGTCGTGAGTGCGTCAAACGTATGAGCATTTATTCTTTGTCGTGCTGATAACATTGTCAGGTGAATCATTGGTTAACGTACATCGTGTCAAAAACAAATGGTTGAACGATGTGCATGCCGTGTGTGTGCGATATTACTCTGCTACTTTAGTAGACGATTGTCAGCACTAGCGGCAGCCCGAGCCTTTGCACCCAGGAATATTGTTCAAAGTTGAAAATGATGGGGTTGATGTTGATAATAGTGATGAAAACGCCGCGATTCCCACCGGTCGTGAGAGTGGATTGGAGCAACCAGGTGGGGTAGCAATTTCGCTCGGGCACCGTTTGAGGTTTCTGTACGTTGAATAGTTATCCGTATGATTAAGTGGATTTACCATATGTTTCGTAGCCTTGTGCTGCGTATGGATTTTAGATAATATTCCGCTCTTTCATGATGAAAATGCTGTTTTATATTTCTGTTGTAAACAATCGTCCACGTATTTATATATATATATATATATATATATATATATATATATATATATATATATTCAATTCGCTCTTTAGTTCTCTGTAATGGTTATCACAAACTGGGCTGGAACTATGCCTGTTTAAGAGATAGGCCGGTATGACAAATACTCATTTCTGTCATTACTTTACGGCTCTTTCGGAACATACTTCTTCACATCAAACCTTCACAGCCGTTGCAGCTTCATTCCGGTGTGTTAGGTTCTCTTTGCTGGTTTAATTTTGGTAAGTTGGTTATCAGTGCCACTACTTGGACTTATCCAATGATTGAGTGTCTAGTCAATCGTCACCGCGGTGGGTATCCTATGAAGCCTATTGTAATCCTTATTTAAACAGTATTTTTTGTGGGCTTCAATTACCGAGCTCAGTCGACTTGTGAATACTGTCTGTGAGCTCATTTACTTTGAAAGTTGTCCTGAGCATCCTTACTCTTTCCACTTGTTCGCCGTCCGTGTTATTTTTCACACTGTTATATTCTCCAACCTGCAATGGTGAGTTTTTGTTACAGTTTATGTTATCCCAAGGTTCTCTTGAGCTTGTTAAAGTGTATTCAAACTTCTTTATTGTAGAGTTTTGAACACGTGGCAGTCTCAGGTATTTCCACGTTCTTCTATAAACGTTGATTGTTACGTTGGGTTTTTCGCTAACTTATGCTTCAGTATTTTTGTTCTACTTTTCGTACGTAGGAAGTTCAAACAGAACAATATTTCTACGACTTCACTGATCGGAAACGCAAACATGAGCGGGTGTCTAAAAAATATCACCCTAAACAGGAGACATACGAGCACGAAAGTGATGAGACGTCAACAGAGACAAATAATTCATCCGTTGCTAGGAAACGTCGCGCAGAAACTTTGGAAGAAAAACTAGAGAGTAAGTTGAGCAGTGTTCCGACTGACAGCTATTGAATAGTTGGTTAGTGTTAACTGTATGCTATCTCAAAGTTACGCAATAGCTCCCGCATTCCAAGCTTTAATTGTTTTGTTTTGTTCCTCCGTTGAAATCCGATTCTAGTTGACATTCAGTTCATTTTAGAAGCAGTTGTTTTAGCAATGTATATATTTTCACGGAAACTCGGATATCGCAATCGATAACCAGTGTACTCATGGAATGCAGTCTGCGTTCGTTGGACCTTCTGAAGACGTTGAGCCTGTCGTATCGTCTTCAACGTCTACTCACAAAGTGATCAGACGATGAACTGGTTATATGCTATGATAACCTAAATGTCCATCTGTGGGGTCGGACGGTTCTGCCTCACGGGTTCGGTATCGCATGATTACCCGCTTCACTGGTTGGACACGTCCACATACATTAGGGTGTCACATTCATTGACTTAGGTAATATTGCAGTCCCACCTGATAGTAGTACACGACACTCTAAGCACAGATGCACGTTTCCTACTCGTAATTCCTCGTGTTCATTTCGGTCTGGTTTGTGTGTGTAGCTAACGCCTTCTGTCGGTTTTTTTGCCCCCATTCTTTGTCCGATTTCGTTGCGCGATTGCTCGTCCGGTCATCCATGTTGTTCATAATTCAATCACTGTGGTCTTTGAACATCTCACTAGCGCTTCGAGTTATCCCATCCAGCGTTGAAGTACTCACGCCCGTCACAATTATAGTTCCAACTACGCTGCGCAAGATACAACACGCAAAACAGGAGAACAGAAAATGTCCCCGTCGATTTGGGAAAGAGTGGGAAGGAGACTGTCAGGAACCTGAGCAGATTGATGTCGGCTGTCAACCCACATTGTTAGCGAATCCCACTTCAGGGCGGTGAAAGACTTACTGTTCCGAAAAATATACTGAAACTGTAAACGTTACTACAACTTGTGTACCGTATCTAACTTATCAAAGGCCGATGCGTACATCCTTAATCCTGGAACACATATACATCATCCATTTAAATGGACATAACATAGCGTCACGTGGGGGTGGTCACTACAACCGTGTTGTGATGTAGGCACATTCGATTTAGAAGATCCTAATGATTGCTTGGTAATCTTGATGGCACGACCAACGAATGTGACACAAATAATTCACTTTCTCATAATGTAGCCATGATCGGTTACCGGTTAGTTTTTTTTTCGTAAAACAGTATAGTGTACAGGTATTAGCTTCTTGCCCCAGCATACTTGAGGCACATGTTCTGCCTTTTGCTACTTGCATTCGGGATGAATCTTTCAACAAGGGAATGTCGATGTTCATATATCCAGTCTCTTCACGTCATGGTTTATGTATAACGTTGTTATATTTGGATTTTTTGTTTGCCTGCTCTGCTGGCTGAGATGAGTGAACTAAATAACCGTTTTTGCAGTCGGTCATGGGAGCACATCTAGTCGAATGGTAAACACAAGAGACAGGCTACTGTTGTAGCGTAAACTGGTCGATGGATGCGTCGAACTACAGAGGTTTTGCTGCATTTGCGACCTCGGGTTACCTCACCTCCATACAGACAATAAGTCACGTAGAAAAGGAAATGAGTTGGAAACTGTCGTCACTAATAGAAACAACCGGCACTGACTGTTGATAAAGGTAAAGTTGGTCCAAAAGAGCACACGTTATAGGCTGTCTTCTGTTTTCTAAATCTACGATACCCATTGAATTATAAGTTTCGCCCCCTTGGGGTTCTCAGTGTACCGACGTTTGAACGATTCAGTGGTTTGCCGATAATCTGAAGTGATATATTTATCGTCACAACTCCTGTTTCCTTACTTCCGACAGTGCTCATACGATGAATAGTTTAGCGGATAGAGGCCTGGAGTCGCCCGCCGGTTCAATCGAAACATCTGTAATCTCAGTCCTTATGAGTCTAG
>LOND01003631.1:15016-38554 GCA_014220965.1 Paragonimus kellicotti
GGACTGTCGGACAACCCACTTTATTGTCAGCTTTCCTACCGTTCACCGAAACGAGATTCTATTGCTCTGCTGTGATTACGTCTCTCCTGAATCAAGGCGATCTAAACCCAAGTTTTCCATATTCATTACATCGGACGTTTTACGTAATGTGGTTAAAACGTATGTCTGCTTCTCATATGTCGATCACGACGTTTGCGTATGTTGTGTTCCTTCACATTTGATGCACTGCTCGCCCGTATTTTTTGTTGACCTCAAAAGACTGAGGAATACTGTCAAGATCGACGACCTTTCTGTGGTTAACGGTGTTCAATATTCATCTTTGCTACTCTGCTTTTTAACGCATCTGGGTGCTTGATATAAATGTACACGATTCTTTCTGATGCATCTCACTCCTGCATTCACGTTTGTCTTGTACGCCAATTGATCCGCGAGATGTTTGTTTAACTCGTTTCAATCCACAGGGTGTCCATTATTGCCTATCCTTCTTGCTTCTTTTACCATAAATTTCAAAGTATCTGCATTGATGCTCTCTTTCTTCTTGATTGATTGCTTTTTTTACCTTCAGCTTATAACGTATTTGATGGACGAATGTTACTTTGTTAATTCGATCCACGTGATGTAGTTTTTGGCTTTTTGTCGAATAAAGTAGTTGCTTAAATTAAGCATGTTCACGCTTTACAGTCGTTTAACTACGACCAACATTTTGTATGTATAGAACGTTCGTCTTGTATAGTTAATTTAAAAAATCATGCAATCGATCAAACATCAGTCAAGATAATCATCTTCAGTAAGTTTCGCTCTCCGACACATAAAGTAGTCTCTAGAATTCGATAAAGAAGGCAACCTACTTTACATCCCGATTGAATACATGTTTCCTTCTCGATTTTCAGTTTCTCTCTTATACTCAGGAAAAAACGCACACTTCCTACAGTTCGTTTTTTCGTACCGTCATTTGTTGACTCGCAATGGTTACACCACAAGGTTGTTGTGTAGTAGAGTGCTTGTGCATCGTCTTGTATGGATACCTAGTCTTGCCAATCGGACAGTCCCTCAGATTCATTTGCTCTCCACCCGAATATTTTCAATCATGAGTGACTCCTTTTAGGTCCTATGAAATAAACAAAACAGCTCAAATGTTGCTTTATTAACAAAACCGTCAGTATTTAGTTGTACAGTCTTCTGACCTGTGCGTTCAGAAATAGTTCATACGGGTACTGAACATATCTTGGCTTTCTGTCAATTTTAGCTCTCGACTCGGAACGACATTCCAAGCTCTTTTTTGTTGATCCATCTTTTACTTATGCACGAAACTATGCTACCGTATATTCAACCAGGAGTTCGTCCACGAACGAACTGTGTTCACCACCTGGTTTTGTTCATAGCTACAGTGATTGTTTTGATCAGTAACAGAGTGCCCGTCACTTGTTTGACTTTTTTTTCAGATCCACCACTTGTTGTCTGCGCCCGAACGTTCTCAAAGAGGTTACTCAGACGTTAACTTCGTACCTGCAGAACTTGTCCGTGGGGGTCACTAACGGCAGCGGTTCGTCTCAACTGACTTCCCGCGTTGGTGCCTCCCCGGCTCCATCCGCTTTCGGTCTGGCCATGAAACCCAGTGGTGGTCCCGGCCATACTTCTGGTTCTCTCCAAGCCCAACCGCCTACACATGGCCAACAACAATCGCAACAAACACGAGTGAGTGAAATATCCGCCCCTAATGGACAGGTGCGCATTTATTTTCTGTGTTGAACGTTATCATCCAGTATTTCGGATTATGTGAGGTTCGCCGACAAAACTGCTTCGTTTCAAGACGTGTATTCATCACATGCGTGCTGTTCACTACCGGCGCTTACCTCACAATCGTCCTCCAGCAGTGTGGGGCCGACATTCTGGGTTGTTCGCGAGGATCAGTATCCAGCACTGTTCCTTTCGAGCTCATGTTTAACATAGGTGCTACTAAAAAGAAAAGATTCGTCCCACATTCCCGTTTATTATGGAAACACTTCGCAGTTCTTATCTTGACATGATTTTATGGCCAACTTACAATAGTTCTGCGAACGATGTTATTTGTTCTGGAAATTCGTGTAAGTAAACACATCAGACAATTTGTGTTGTCTGTAATCTCGTAAAAACACATGGTTATCGATGCGTCCTCTTATGCGATTCTGTTGGATTGTAGCAACCGTTTCTGGTCCATTTGTCCCTCAGTTTGTCGGCATTAAAAAGAGAGGTAGCGTAATCAACCGGATCATGATCAATGTGTTTCTTTCGAAACAGACTTAGATTCTGTTCCAATGTGGCTAAATAGTGGAACTTTTAACTGTTGCCTTGAGTATCCGCCAACAGATAACGACTTCTCTAAGATAGTCAATGAAATGGTTAAATCAACGTGTTTGGTCTTTTTTGCTGGGTCTTGTGTTCAAGCTCATGCATTAGCGTTCGTCGGGACCTTGTCCTGTTCTGTACACTTGTGTTATGGTGCGTGGATAGTGACCCTGTGCGTGCGTGCGCTCGTGCGAATGTGGAAAAGAGTTTGGAGGGAGGCGGTTAGTATGTGAGTGCTCATGTACAGGTTGGGAAAGTGAGCTTCAGTTAGGCCAAACGGCTTGTCACGTGATGGGCAGAATACGAAGGCGATCCAGCGGCAACAGCCTTATTCGGTGAAACCGTCAGAAGCAAATCGTGAATTGGGTCGCTTTGTTGAACCAGATTAGCGAATCTTGACCCCACCCAAGTTCAGGCTGCGCTGTTGCTTTTGTGACATGTGCACGAGCAGCAGTTGTGTGTAACCAAATTAGTTTGCAAACTATTCGAGTGTATTTTGCGTGAATTATCATGCACGCATGCCTGTTACTCTCGATTTCTTTTTTCCCCTCAATTTGATCTGCAATATAATCAGATTTCTGCCTCGGGTCTTCATCTCCCGTATCAAAGCTCCGAGTTCAATGCAGCAGCACTGGCTTCTACGGGTACTTTCAACTCAAAGTGATTCTCAACTAAACTAAACTAACCCCCCTACTATCAATCAGTTGGAAGATAGTTGTCGATGGAAAATGGAGCTAACATATTAAGCACCAGAATCTTGTCAGCCTCATCGGAGATTATCACTGATTTTCTCAAACATCTGTGTTCTCTTTCGATTCTGTCGGTGGGGGTAATCTCTAGTCTTACCTTCTATATGAACGTGTACTGAACTTATTTTAGCTTCATGCAGATACATCTGAAGCCGATAGAGGCCTATGAAACTTTCTCAGTCTCGTTTCGGAACACTAGCGGTGTTCGTCAACGTTGCCCACGGTTGCCAGAGGATTTGCTGCATCTTTCCTAGGGTTACCACTGTCAGGTGCAAAGGTGTATATAAACTCGAAGTGGCTGGGTGGTGACGTCACCCGCTGCACGACTGCCCTTCGTGGATCCGGTTTGCGTATATACGAATGACCAAGTGTGCAGTGTGGTGACAGAAATAGTCACGTTCTGGAAACATTTTTGTGTGCCCATCTCACAAGTTTCCCCCGTCGCTGTTTCTCTGACCTAGTTTCTTGTCCGTTTCAGTTACTTCGTTTGCTAGCCGTTTGAATCAGCCGCTCGGTGGCATGATGCAACATGGACCGCCTCCGGTGAGATTTCCGCTGTTCCTTTTTGATTACATCATCTATTACCTGCGGCTACTAAGCCACAACTATTCCTCATATTTGATAAGTTGTTATAGTTAGGTGTGTCAACCCGACCGTGTCGCCTGCGAATTGACCTCATTTGGTGTAATTTATTTGTCAGACTGTTTGTTTAACCATACAAATATGTTAGTTTCCTTAGTTGTTGCACTTCCCTTCGCTCAACCGTGTTGTGCTTGGCCCACAAACGAGCAAGCATCGACCACGGCCCCAGAAGGGGTTGAGAAAGGGTGTTGCATATAATGGACGTTTTTGTCCATAACTGGTCGAACTGTCTAGCCGTACGTTAAACAGGATGGACCTAATACATGCTTTTCCTACCCGACACTTGAGCGTCATTTGTACACCACAGAAAGTTGGCAAAGAACTTGCTTAATTTCGTTTCTTTCAGGATTTCTCGTTAGCTTCGTTGCAGTCTAGAGCCATCCAGTTAATTAAACCACTCACAGATTGGTAACTTTGTTCCCTTATTTTCAACTTAGGTTTCTTTTGGTACATTTCATTTGAGCTTTCTCTTATTTCAGCCGTTATTCTCGCAGCATACATTTCCCCTCTACTTTTAGCTTCCCAATCAACGTAAACCGTCAGAGGGCATGTCATCTCAAGGACTTCATTTTCCTATGGATCACCAACCAGTCGCGTTATCGTTCTCTAACGAGCCGATCAAGATAGAGATGAGCAAGGAAGCCGAAGCAGAGGTGGGTTTTCCAGCCTTCTTAGGAATTCCTCTGTTCAACAACTTTCATATATGATGGGTTGACATGTTTGTTGTTTGGTTTTAGGCCTACGGGTTTTTCCAGAAGCTTTTGAAGAATATCAGCACTCCCGATGAAATGTTCAAAACTGTCTGTGAGTACGCCACTCAAGGAACTTTGGCTCAACGCAAATTGCTAGACGGTATTTTGCGCATGCTCGCGGATGAAGTCAGTCAATATCTTCCTGACTACCCGGAACGAATGTTACCTCTGATTGCCGATCTTTATGGAAACATTTTGGCCACCAGCACACAGCTGTAAGCAATCAATGAGTCTGTTCAGTGTCTTTTTACTTGGTTTATTCATATCTCAATCGGCGGGTCTATAACGATCTCATTTTTCTCTTATCTGCCTTTAGGTTGTCTATCAGAGCCTTGTCAATGCTCTGGCGCGCCTTGCTCACTCGTTTGCATTCGCTCACTCCGGAAGCTGCTGACACTCCGTTGTTTCGTGCCCTGATCCTTATTTTAATAAAAGCGAAAAATACGTAAGTTACCCCTCAAGGGGTCATGCCTGTACTTGCTTGTTTGTCGCGCGGTCTAGGAATATCACATCAATCTTTGTGGTTTTAAATCGTCTGTTTTTTTTATATCTCTGTTATTGCAGATTCACGCAGTTCTACAATTTGCCCACTTGTCTCATCAATTGTCCTGTTTTCAAAGTTTTCCCCCATGATTTGCAAGAGGTGAGTTTTGCTCTATTTTTCAGGTTGCTTTTGTGGTTCGGTTTTTCAGCATCTCCTAACCGTGTTTTTTTTTGTAATTTTCAGTATATACTAAATGTAGAAATTTACGCCAATAATTATCTTCGTTCACAACAAACTGGATCGGCTGGCTCAAAGGTGCGCTGTTTTTCACTCCTTTTCGATGTTTTTTTTTCACGTAGCAGTTCGTCATGTCAGTCACTTGTTATCCTAATATGACACTGTTTTATTATTCCAGTCCTTAGGAGGAGGAGTCAGTTCCGGAACGGGTTTTCATCCAGCCAATCAGTTGTTCACTTCTCATCAAGCCTCCACCCCTACTTCCTGTACATCTGTACAGCAGATCACTGGCTTGACGCTCTATCCAACACAACCAGAACCACCGTTCAAACCACCTGATCCACCTGAGGAGGCTATTACAGACCGTATTTATTTTCTTTTCAACAACGTATCACAGTCGAATGCAAAAGAGAAGTCAGCTGAGTTAGCGGATTTGTTAGCAGAGGATCGAATTATTCCCTGGTTCGCTTTTTATCTAGTGGGAAAACGTGTACCAGTCGAGCATACGTTTCACGAGTTGTTCGCTGGTGTTTTGGACCAAATACAGGAACGTGTTCCAGATGTGCGGCCCAAAGTTATGCAGGAACTTATTCGAAATGTCAAGGTTTGTTCTTGTTCTCATCTTTTATTATTTACCCTGTTGTTTTCCGCTTTCTGTATCAATCGTAGATCGGTCGATGTTTACGTCCATCACACGGTTTGGATGGTGTACGTGAATAGGTCTTGATATCAGTTGAGTTTTTGTCATGCGATTGAAGCAAGTTCGCACACCGGAGATGCGTGGGTGGCTAGGTTGTGTGTCAGGAATATCGAGCCGTGGTTTGCCACGTTGTACTCTTTCTTCTTAACCATTGCCTTACAGATAATCAAGTACATTCGTCTCAGACTGGTGGATGCATGACTTGCCTAGCATCTGGTTAGATGCGTTGTGAAGAGTGACGTCAAATCGGGTTCAAAAACCTGACTGTCTTCAAAGTTTGATCAAACGGCTTCCCTGTCGTAATCTATCCTTTCTGGTCGTTTATCTGTCAGTGGCCACCGTGTTTTAATCGGTTTTCATAATATTTGACCTATGACTTTAGTCTCTACTCTGACGAACGCATTGACCGATTGGACTGCTCTAATGTCATGTTGAATCGTTGTTAACACCGTGCGGGACCGTGTAAACCTATCCTACCCATACGCTTATTGGCTGGTGTTTCTACCCCCTGTATAGGTGTGTTTACGCGTTCCGGTAATTCATCCCACGTTACAAGGTGAACACTAATTCAATGCGAATCTATTAAGATTGCGAACGCTATGTAAACCGACCAGAAGAGGCTGAATTGCAACCGAAGAGCCTGTAGTTGTCTATGATGTAAAGGCAACCAATAAAACTGAACAGGGAAAGCTTTGAGTCTTTCATTTTGCATCGTCTTATGGCATATAACACTCTTCAAATTAAGGACACACATATACTGATGTCGCCAAATTTCTAGTGTACTTTAAAATTCCGTTTTTTTAGAAATGTATAATTATGTTCTCAACAGTCTATCGAGACACACTAGGCAAATTAGCTACGGAGCTCCGTGATGGGACGGCACAGCCATAACACTGAATCAAGGTCCGCATCGTAAGATCACTAGTTATGTTTTCTCCGTGTTAATTCTGTGGTTTATGTTAACCGAACGCTTGACGTAACTGGATAGAGCCAATGCTGGTACCGAGTTGACACGTCTTATCCTTTTCAGTAGTTCGCTAGTATACATCCACTCGAGGGCTGGATACCGCCTGGTTTCACGAATTCGATAACGACGTAGTCAGACTTGAAACACAATAAAAAGTTCGGTTGACACGTCTATCCTTTTCAGTAGTTCGCTAGTATACATCCACTCGAGGGCTGGATACCGCCTGGTTTCACGAATTCGATAACGACGTGGTCAGACTTGAAACACCATAACAAGTTCGGTTGAAAAATATATGCATTATTGGTTGTAGTAGAACGATTGAACATTCAAGGAGCGGTCGCTGTCGTGTTTTTTTTTTTACTAGGATTTGACTGTTCCTCATCTGAATGACCATTGCGGGTGTGAGCCTTGGTGAATGCATTCGTTCTCCCGAACTTGCTGATATTCTCCACGTTGTGCTACTCCCGAAAACTGTTTTAAACTCAATTTCATTTGTTCTCGCGTTTACACCTCCTTGTTTCAGTTGTTGTTACGCAATATGCGAAAGGATCGTGATGATATGCAAGCTCGGACGACACTGAAGAATCTGGGTAACTTCCTGGGACTGATCACGCTGGCACGAAACAAGCCTCTTCTACACGACGATTTGAACGTAAAAGATCTTATCTATGAGGCCTACCATAAGGGTCCGATTTCATCCCAATATGTGATCCCATTTGTGGCGCGTGTGGTGCGGGGCGCAGCCAACAGTATTGTATTCCGACCGCCAAATCCTTGGACAATGGGTATTCTGCGAGTGTTTCGCGAGTTTTATGAGCTGAAGGATGTGAAAGATTGTCTGCGCTTCGAGGTTAGATCAGTTGTCATTTCACACTTTCCTTCCCACATCTCCCAACTCGCTTTTGGCTAAGCGCGCGACTTTGTTATTTGTACTTTTTAGATCGAACTATTGTATCGGAACTTTACATTGAATTTGGAAGATGTGGATATGATGGATTTTCTTCGGAACCGAAACCATGCAGCAAACTTAGAAGTTCAGCTATGTTTCTTTGTTCCTCCGGAGGCGCTCATCACGTCGGTCCCATCTGTTACAAGCTCGACTGCTGCTCTTACCTCTGGTGTAGACAGTACTGCTCATACAACCGTTTCCTCGATGGCCAATACTTGTTCTGATATTCTTCCTTCGCCAGTGCCTAGTCAGCAACAACAAATGCTCAACGTACTAGCCGCTTTTCAGCTGCAACAGCAGCAGGCGGCAAGTGGACCTCAGACGACCACTACTGTCGTGGATTCGGCCATCTCCACGACAAACGTTACGCAACCAATCTACTCGGTAATTTGCCCCCCCCCCTGTTTTCCGTTCACCTTTATCCTCAATTCGAATTACTTGTGTTTGCTTACTAACGTGTGCGTGTTCTCTATTTTGTAGGCGTCTGGGTTCGATTTGGCTGGCATGATGCAAGCTGCGGGTGCCTCTGGTTCATCTAACTCCAGTACTCGTGCATTGATGCTGGCTGCGTTGGCCGCCAACCAGTCTCAGAAGCAGCTACCACAACAACCCGTCGGACAGTCGTTCAGTGTTCCCAACACAGGCACGCCTGCAAATGCCTCGACGGCGGCTGCAGCGGCGGCGTTCTCGTTGCAACAGAAACAGTTAGCAGCCACAATGGCCGCGCTTCAACAACAACAACTCCAATCGCAACATATGTTTACAGCCCCTGGCTTGACACCTCAAACAGGTAGTGCAGCTGCTGTCGGTAGGTTTGTTTGCTATATTCTTAATCGCAGTAAGGAAACAAATATGGATACCGTTTTCCCTGTCACTCTTAATAACTGTTCGGTTTGTGTGTTGACGTGTTCTGCATCCGTGCGCGTCGTCCCGCGTTGTGTGTGTGAAACCTAATTTCTCCAGTCGTTGATCACTTGTTTAACTGCTATGAGTAGTCCTTTTTATTTTCGTATTCGGTGGAACCTCCATTTAGGAAATGACACTGTCCGACCAACTACATCGGCTCGGGCGCGTTGTTTGTCTACAGATACACCACATGGCTTACTGGCGTAACTGTGATTAAATGTGCCGGAACATTCGGGCCCGTTTCTAGTTTGTGCGTAATGTTTTGGTCCTTGTTGTCTTAAACATGCATTTTATTTAGTACTAAGACCCGGGAAACTAACGTATAGGCTGTAACATGCATGCATTCTTGACGCGAACATTGGCCGACAAGCGTACTCGTCCTTTGGATTCGTCAAAACGAACTAGACTCCGTTGTTCGAATTTGATCCGGTTCACATCAGCATTAATTCAATTTGGGTGCCAGGTGAATTGCTTGTCCATTGCTTGACCCACATTCATGAGTTATTAATGTTTGCCTTTGGAAAATCAAGACACTGTTTAAGGATCGTTCTCTTCACTACCCCACGTTTTTCATCTTGTCTTTTTTTAACAAGATTCCACTGTGGAGGTTCCTGGTGGCAGCTTGCGCTACGAGGACGTCAGTATTCGAAGCATTCGTGCCTGTTTGAATCTTGATGACTTGATTGCGGCTGCTGCCGCCGCGAGTAATCGTGCCGGCGGGCCAACAGCGGGCGGTAACAATGTGACTCAGGCCGCGATCGCTTTGCTCCAGTCTAATCCTCGTCTTCGCAATCTGATTGAGCCGGCCATCACCCGTGCCATCAATGAGCTGACTACGCCAGTTTTCGAGCGATGTGCTCGCATCACAGTTACCACCGTAGCTGCTGTAGTTCGTAAAGACTTCGCGCTCGATCCGGACCCCGGTCGTTTACTGTATGCTGCGCATCAAATGGTGCGCCATCTCGCCGCGGGCATGTCTCTTATTACCGCCCGGGAAGCATTGGGCATGTCGTTGGTCACTGCGTTGAAAAATATTTTCTTGGCAGAAGTGCAGTCGGCCTCGGGCCAAGAAAAGGAGGCGGTGCAAAGATTAGCAACTCTTGTGGTCGCTAAAACTATGCATACGTGCTTGGGGTTTATGCAAAAATCGGTGGCTGAAAAGGCGGTCAAAGATGTGGAGCGCAAGTTGGAACCGGATGTGAGACTGCGCACAGAGCTAGGGCCGCGACGGTTTTTGGAACAAGCAACCAGCCAACTGGCTGCCCAGCAAGCAAATATGCCGGAGTCACTTCGTCTCACGGTATGTTGTTTGACACAGAAAGTTCATTTTTTTAAATTTACTTTCTTCACTCACACACTGTGAGGAGGGGGCCGTTTCACATTCAGGCCTACATGATGGGCTACTTAATTTTCAGACTTGCGACATTTTTTTTCTGTATTCGATGTTTTCATTGCTGTGCACGGATTCATACACGTATCGTTTTTTCTTTGCAGGTTGGTGGTCCAAGTCCTTTGGAAATGTCCGTATATGAGGAATTTGGCCGAGTCATTCCCGGGTTCGCCCCGTCGTCAGCCACCTCGGTCCCATCCACTTCAAGTCTTGGTCTGAACGTAGCATCCCTCGGTCAGCCCACTTCTCCAAATGCTGCTGCTGCCGCCGCCCATGTGGCTGCCTATCTACAGCAACAGCAACAGGACCTTAACTCGGCGAACCGCGTTCAACGACAAATGTCAACCAGTGGACCCGCGGGAGTCCCGTTGTTAAAACCGCTAATTGGTCCGACATCTACGCAACAACAGCTATTGTTACAACAACAGCAGCAGCAGCAGGTATGCATTTCTTTATGTGTCACTGTCACACACTTACACTTTTCTACCAGTTAAATTACTCGAAAAGATGTTCAGTCACATTTTTACTAGCGCGCTTTTTTCGTTCTTTATCTGATATATATATATATTCGTTGGTTTCGATTTTTTTCCCGTACTCACGTAAGTTTCACTACCCAGTTCGATGGAATTTGGCTTTTATATGTGATACTCATCGTTTTGTTTATGCTTTTTCACAACAGGCTCCAATCACTAGCTTGCTGGACAAAATTATTGCACAGATCGAACGTCATATGGCATTCATATCCAGTCGACTGTGTTCGACAACAGATCCAATGATTCGTTCACTCCGTGGTCTCATCGACGCGGTACATCTGGCCAAAACTAGCCGAGACGCTAACGTCGCCGTGACCGTAATTGGTATTATGGTCCGAAGCTTTTTGGAGCACTATCGACCAAGCATGTGGCGCGATCAACCACGGGGGTTGGAAACGATGGAACATCTGAAAGAGGCACATATGCTCACATTGCGTCACATGCTCTCCTCTGATCAAGCTTGGGTCACCAGACAGGTTAGCGTCAGTGATAGTCTTTCATGTTTTTCCTTCTCTAAACAGTTATTATGTCTTCTGTGCACGTTTTTCCTATGTTCTAGTAGCCACGACATAAAGATAAAAGTTTCCGACTCCGTCTCACTAACCTGATCAGGCTGGCTCGATTGAAAGTGATTTTGGTCACATTTGACCAATTCATTATTTTGTCCGTTATCGCCCATTCTTGTCCATACACGTTGGCATATTCTCTCAGTTTTCGAACTGTCGCCGGATGAAGGTAGCAACCAAGACTGATTCTGGTTCACATTGAATGTCATTTTGTTTGTGAACATAATTCCGCTTAGTCGAAATGTTCTGTGAAAGAATTTTTTGCGTTTAGTCTGATTGATGTTAAAAGTTTCAACTCCATGGCTTCTGAGCTATCAGTAAAACCAAAGGCATAACTGCGTTCCCATGTGCTTCTACCTAGCGATCTGGACGTGAGATGTTATAAAGTTGTCAGTCATGAACCAACCACTGCTACTCCTATGGCGACCGTTTCCTTACACTTCTTTCCACTGTGTGAACGATCAGAGCACTACCAGTACACACCCCGATAAAAAATACTCATCTTCTCGAATGCAGTGTTCCCGCTGATTCAGGCGGTCAAATTGCCCTCACTTCCAGGATGTGCACTAAACATTGTAACCGGGATGTTTTTATATGGGCACAATTGATCGACTGGCGTGCAGATAGTTGTTCTCTTTCCACGTTCCGTGGTAGGGCACAACCACAATAGTTAACCATTACTCTGCGTTGTTGGTCTGTTGCAGCACAGATTGTTCACATGCAGTTTTCTAACAGTACCATCTCTGCCGTGGAGTTTAATTTCTATCAGCCCATCGTCGATAGCCCTCGATTTGACGACTGATAAGCGGGTTAATGAGCATTCAGTTTGCGTTGGGTAAATCACATGCTCTTTCCATCTATGTCGTTGGGTCGGGACAAACCGCAAACCAGCTGTAGGATGATGTGGTCACAGGCTGTGTCACTTTTGGCTGCTTTGTTGAGTCAAGGTTAGAAGATGCCGCTTGTGGAGTTTAGAGATTTCACTGTCGTCCACTTCATTTGTTGGAAGAGTTTCTTGGCTCAACGGTGCGTCACAGTCACTAGCGTGTCTATATACGTGAAATTGGCTTGCTACTTCCAAACCAAACGGTGGTCTGCAATGTCATTGTGTATTGCTCGTAGCTGAAAATGCTGGTTGGTGATATCCCAACTAGCACTTGAAATGTTTCGATCCGGTTCCGAAAATTCTGGCTCACTTTTTGTGTCCTTATCGATATCTTTTATTGCCTTATTTTAGGTCACGCAAACTTGGATCCATTTAGACGAAGGTAGTGTGAACAAAGACCGCTCATCCGTATCTGTTCCTGGCGGCTCCGAGACCTGTTCAACCGAGACTAGTTCAAAGTCGGTAGGTGAAAGTGCTGTTCCAGCCTCCACAAGCATAACGGACAAGCCCAACATAGCAGAGAGTGGTGGTGATACTTCATGGTCAGGTTGGAAATCTGGTCAGGTGAGTTATTATAGACCGAGATAAATGGGGCTTATTTGTATACGCTTTAGTTGGTTCCCGCAATCGTTCCCATTATTATTATCTGTTCGCACTTTCAGACCGATGTTACACGAACAGAAATCGGATCGGTGGATAGTAGTGGCTTGCATTCCATCAAATGGAACTGGGAGGCGTTCGCAGAATTGCTCAAAATCCACGTTATCTATCTGTCTCAGGTAGGCTTTTTTACTCGTGTTGTTTTTTCATTATCACATGCAGTCTGTGTTTTTATCACATTCTAATCACCCGTTTGTTTGCATCGGCTTTGTGTTTTACGTTTGTGTAATTTTTTTCATCTAGGCGGATTCCTACTTGGCTCAAGAGGTTGCTGCCGGTCATCCAGGCGCTATTATGTTTGTCATCGACCTGTTAGATCACTTTGTACTTCCGTGCCCGGCCGGAACATCTGTCGGAGCAGCTGCAGCTGCTGCTGCCAGTTTCGCACGGGCAAACGTAAATCCTGTCATTGCGATCAGTGGATCTTCTAGCGGGGTGGCGCAGGTTTCTGGATCGACGGCCTCGGCAAATGCAGTAGCTGTCAGCTATCCTTCAACTAGCATTCCTCAACCACCAGTTAGCCAGTTGAAGCGCGAGTTCACCGTTTTAAACGAGTACGATCTATGGTCCACATTGGAGGCAATGCGTGCGCGTGTGAGCTATTTGAACACCGCGGTCGCCACTCGATCTGTCAGTCTCACCGATCCATTGGGCTTACGGCTTCGCCTGGCCTGTGCTCGCGTTTGCGGTCTGTTGGACCTGGGCTTGCTTGAACAATCTCCTCTCTTTTATGTTGCCCCTGGTGCTTCCAACCCTATCAATGCGCTTTACGCCGGTTGCAGTCAGGCCCGTGAATTTGATGACCCGCCAAATCTGCAGGTGAGTGTAACCCCAGTTTTCCGTGTGGCTGTTGCATTGTGCTTGTACGTGATAAAAGGTGCAGGGTCTAGTTCGTGCTGCGTGTTTTTGAGTCTTTTTTCTCCGTTTGCGTTCTGCCAGCTTACGTGAACACAGAAGCAACCATTTGTTCTGCTCTTTTTCACTACCCTCAGGAGAAAGTGGAGTTATTGATGCGCAACTGGGTTGAAATCTACCAAAGTCCGCGTCAGCGTGACCCGGCCACGATTGAGGCAATGTGCTCGCAACTTGTGCAAATCGGTGTGTTACCTAATATGGACAATCTGACTCGGTTCCTGCGCCTGGCCACAATTTTTGTGATCGAGCGTGCTCTGAAACCACTGAAGCAACACGATCAGCAACAACCTGCGATGTTAGGCATGCCTCCAGGGACGGGTGGTGGTTCCGCCAGCGTGCCTCTTTCTAGTCTGATTGGTGGATCCAACATGGGCGCGAATATGTCGTTAGCACGTGTTGCAGCCTACGTCGAACTGGACGCGTATGCACGCCTTATCAGCATCATTGTCCGACGAAGTGGAGGAGAGCAGTCGGATCATTCGAACACAAAAGCAAGTTATCTTTCGGTTTCCGTTTCTCGCATCACAGACGTCGTTGTGGTGATCGCTACGCTCGGACTTGAACGTCTGTTTCACATATACGCAACCGTTTTGTTTTTCGCCACAACGTTATTTTTGCTCACTGTCATTTACTATTAAGATGGTGCACGAAATTGACATGGGACACTGAATTTTGCGATTCATATAATTGCTGTTTTCTCTGGCTACTGTATACACTGTGGCAAGACAATAGGATCGTCATATTTTACAAAGACTTGTGTTCCATAATCAATATGTGTTAAAATATCACTTTTTAGCAGATCAAAAACAACATACTGTTACCCCTAGGTTTGTTTGACAATCTCTCGCAGTCCCAAACTTGCATGTGTAAATGTGGACTGAAACATGAAATTGTTTAGCAAACGATTTTGTCATGGTGAAAATTTCAATTTAGCGAGGCCATATAGTTGAATTAGTACTCATGTCCCATTCGTTTTGACATTGTTTTACTTATTTCGGAAAGAACAAACGTTTTCAATATCGACTATCTAAGTACTGACTCTGTGCGCGTTGTTCCTACGGAATTAACTGTGAAGTACTGCGTAGTCCTACAGTTTTGTGGCAGAGTGTAGTTTCCAGGTCACACGTGTTCCTGTTGTGAAACAACAAGAACTACGGACGCTGAGTTAAAATTTTATATCAGCATTCACTCACGTGAATCTGTTGCATCCCTAGTGCACTTTTTATTGGCTTACTATTGCGCTCATCAGAGCTAGTTTTGATGACATTGTCGTGGACTGACTAACCCGACAAAATTTCATTTACAATGACCGAAAAAATCGGGCTTCGTTTCGCCTAGTCAGCGTATGAGTTAGCCGTCAATCACGTGATGGACCGTGTGTGTGTGTGTGTGTATGTTAAATAACGTAAACTCCGATGTGGTGTGCCGAAACTTAGGACACTGATATGCCAGCTTGCCTTCCACAACCATCACATGTGCTAACCCAAACTCGTCATTGCCAATGAGTGTTGGTTGAACGAAAGCAATGTCACAATTACACCCGTGTTATTCATGACGCAGATGTAAGATGGCTTCTGATTCCGTTAGTCGTACAAGTATTAACACCGAATTGTCCGTTTTTTGAAGTTCCGCTAGATTATTCGTCAGTGATTATGTGCTTCAGGAAATATTTCCCAATCGTTCATTTCTTTTTTGTTACAGATTACACTACTCAATAAAGTTCTGGGTATCATTGCTGGCACTTTGCTTCAGGAACACGAGGTGCGCCGCGATTGCTTTCATCCGATGCCTTTCGAACGCATCCTAATCATGCTGTTCGTTGAGTTACATTCGACCTCCCCACCTGTACCCACGTTGGACGTGAGCGGCGAAGACTCGGTCGAACAGTCCCACCCACCCAACGGCGAAGCGCCTTCTGAAAAAGCTCCTACTTCAGCAACTGTACCCACGAAAGCGACTTGGCCACGTGGCCGTTCAAATTTGACGTTGCAACAACAACTACCGTTGGTCTTTTGTCATTTATTGCATTGCCTTCGTCCTGAAAAGGCAACCGCGTTTGTATTTTCCTGGCTGGAAATGTTGGCACACCGATGGTTTGTCGGCCGTATTCTCGCCGCTCCTGGTCCGCCTCAGCTGCGTGCGGCCTATCAGGCTATGTATGCGCAACTGTTGGTTGATCTGCTAAAATTTCTCGGTTACTTTTTGCAGAACGCCCTAATGCCCAAACCGATTCAGTGTTTGTACAAAGCCACGCTGAGGCTATTCTTGGTGCTTATCCACGACTTCCCTGAGTTCGTATCTGATTATTATGCTCTATTTTGTGACGTGGTGCCATCCAATTCTATTCAGATGCGCAATCTTATTCTGTCTGCCCTGCCAAAACGTGGTATTCCTTCAACAGATCCACTTCAGGTAAGAGTTAACTAGTCGATCATTCACTGCTTGTCGTTCATTTTCGTTTAGAGTCTGAGTTCAAGTAGCACTCTCTAGCAAGCCTAAGTTCGTGCGCTCAAACCGCGGCCGTATCGAACGTTTATGCTCCGGTTTGGATAGTTTAATGATGCTAAAACCACATGTCACTCTGTATGTCAAGTGACAGAAAATACCTCACGGTTCATACATTAAAAAATTATCTGGGCAAGGAGTCTATTGCACGGAGCTATGCTAACGATTTATGGTCCCTCCGGTTGTCTGTTTGATTACGCTTGTCTTTCTAGCGACTACTCGCACCATTGTTCAAAAATGTTCTTAGTGATCTGTAACCATCAGTGGTATAGCTGCATATTTGTAATTATTGATGTTTCGAAGTGACCTTGTCTTTCTTATTTTCCCCTGTTCTTCTGGTTTCAAATTCGGAACGTACTTTACTCACAGCGTCTTCATCTTCGGCTGAAGACCGAATGCACATTTCCACGCAGGTTTGCATGACCTGCCTTAGTTATAGATAAACGCTTACTTATTAGACAGCAAATAGTTCTTTCATGTTTCGATGTGTACTGTTTCTGCACCCGCTATTTCGACGTTTAACTGATTAGAGATCCACGTTGGCCCCAGTTGTAGTGCATTTAGTGTTTTTTCTTCTAGCAACATTTAGATTATCTCTGCACACATATTGGTATTTCGTTCTCTAATACTTCCCCATATCTGTGTCTACCAACTTCTCTTCAGGCTCCTCCTGTTGATAATCTGGCCTCCTTAGAGGATCCTACGGGGTATTGTATGGAAGCCGGATCGCGTTTACCTGAACCGATGCGTTGTGAGTTAGATGCCTATCTGGCCACTCGTGCGCCGGTCAAACTGCTTAGCGAATTGGTGACAATGTTGCGACGTGCGGACGATGTGTTACCTCCCATTCCACCTACGCATTTTGCGTACCATCCTCAGCAACAAGCACGACACCAGCAAGCATTAGCTGCATATGCAGCCGCACTGGCTGCTAACAATTCCGGGGTCTCTATCCCAGTCACTTCTACGACCTCCTCGAAAAATGATGGGAAGACAAACGTAGAAGATGTGGGTTCTGCTGAGAATAGTCAAACAACGAAAAAACCTACAGGAGATTCATCTAGCACTCATGAGTCCACCGATGCCACGGATTCCTCGGAACAAACTCTTCTGCGCCCCACGACAGGAACCACGAGTTCAAGTGCTGCCGCTGCAGCTCTTCTCTGGGGTGTACGGGCAACGCAGCAATTAGCAACCTTTGGTCTCGCAGATGGAATGCATTATAATGTTGAGTTGATGACAAATCTGACATTGTATTTGTGTATCACAGCTATTCGTTGCTTACGGGAGAAGGGCATGCCCTTGAATATGAGCACCATAGCTCATACTCCGCAGATGGATATAATTCAAAGCCTGGTTCTTAATTTGGACAACGAAGGTGAGTACGAGTTTTTCGCATTCGATTGCTGCTTCTGACACTGGCTTATTCCCAACCTCATCGTTCTGTGTCTTCATTCCTTACAGGTCGTTATTTGTTGTTGAACTGCATGGCCAACCAATTGCGTTACCCGAACTCGCACACTTACTACTTCAGCTATACGATTCTCTATTTGTTCTCGGAACAATCGAAAGAACAAGTCAAAGAACAAATCAGCCGCGTCCTGATGGAACGTCTGATCGTCAACCGCCCGCATCCCTGGGGTTTGTTGATGACCAGCGCTGAGCTGTTGCGCAACCCAGCCTATCGATTCTGGGAGCATGAGTTTGCCCGTTGCAATCCGGAGATTGAAGCGTGAGTCATCGAGGTTTTGTTGATTGCGTATGTTTTGCATAATCCGTTTTTTTTTGTCAACGGTCTGTCATTTCGTGGTAGTCTTGCCTTCTGACGCCTATTCACAATCCCACATTCCTCCCTGAACACTGTTTTGTTGCGTATTTGAACTAATCAGGCAGGCGTAATAGGCCAGTTAATCAACCTTAGAACCTTGGCTTTATGTCCGTGAACGCTCTGGGTTTCCCTCCTGCGTTTGCGTGCGCTGTTTCTGATCAGTGTTCCGTTCAGTATTTAGCCTGTTTAGCGTTAGTGCCATACCACACGGGAAATGGGAAATCTATAAAAATAACCCAGCTAATGTGCAGATAAACAATAATTTGGGGGAACACTAGCGTCCATCACACGAACAACATGGACTTTATCGTGTGTGATAGATTGAATGTTTGTTGTCCTTTGGATGCCAACTGGGAACAGCCTACTGAAACAAGCTTTCATATCCAGACGGCCGCTTCTGACCGATCTCCCCACACACTACTACCTCCTTGTCTCAAGCAGTGAAGTAATATGTTTGATCCCATGGTTTCTGCACCTCATGCTTATATCGCACCTGCACGCCGATGAATACCACCAAAACCAAGCCACCTTATCTTGTAGCTTATACAACCAGTGATGGATGACGGTAAGAGGGACAACAGCCGTCCATGTCCAGCGTGATTAACCTTATCTGACTGACCCACTTGTGAAGTAAATGCAGTTAACGGTGTTGGACAACCGAAGCTGTCTTACTGTCGTCTGTTTCTCTTGATATTGAATGTTCTGAACTAAAGGCGGCGTTTTACTACTCGAGTACAGTCTTAATTCCCGTCTTCTTATTTCTGAACAGAGACTTTTTATTGTTCTTATCGTTTGACCATTTTAAGCCTCGACATTCGCCGCCGTTGCATTTCTGTCAAGGCCGTTGACCTTTGACCTGATTAGGTGGTGTATTCCATGGCCGATAACAACGATTAACAACGTAACAGCGATTAACTGATCAATTGTGTGTGTGCTCAACCATGTGGGACAGTGTTTAATATGGCTCAACCGTTTCGGTCTCAGCTAGGCTCGTGGGCCACGCGATCGGGGTGTGAAAAAGACCAGGTATGAGGGGTATAGTTATGCGTTACGCAAATTTGACGGGACTACTCATGTCGATCACCATCAGTGTTGTTGTTGTTGTTGGGTCCATTTGCTGGACCAACGTCAACCCACATTCACGTTGTTTTTTCGGTGAACACCTGCCTATGTCCATACGAACAGAAAAATAAAATTGATGAAAAAAGACCGCGCCACCAGACCGTTCATTTTTCTTTGGATCGATCCTGCCACAATGGAATGTGGAACAACCAGTCAGTTGGGTCACGTTATCGGTTTATTTAGTTTGCATTCAATAATGTGGTTATTTGGAACAGGAAGTTGACCTATGTTCTTTGTTATTCGTCTGTTGCCTCCTCAGGCTGTTGTTGAATAACTTATGGCAATGGCGCTTACGTTTAGCATCGTTTGCCTTTCACCCGAAACTGGTGCCTTATTTGTATCGGCTGTACGGTTCCAGTTTTGGTAGCATGTACGGACTAAATGTCGTCAACGCACAGTAGTCTGTTTGCAAACTGGTAATTCACTCCTAGATTGACTGATACTGTGTGATCATTGGTGTACACGTAAAACAAGCTAGTTGTTCGTTTACTCTCTGTATGCGCAGCCTTCACAATTCAGTTTGTGGTCGCAAAACATTCATCCTTTCATGTGAACACTAGTTTCAGCAGATAAGCTACCTATAAGTGCATCATGTTTTGTCCCTCGTTTTTTGGCAGTGACTATCAAGTCTGTTGAATTTTCTTTTCTTTCTGAAACCGTTCATGCAGCATTGTCACCATCGTGGCTCGTAGCTGTATTCCGAACTTTCAGTTGTCTAACGTTTCTGGCCCCAGCGGCCTGCGAACTTCGTCGGCCACAGCAGTGTCTGCGTCGGTAGCTTCATCGGCAGTGGCAGCCGGAGATCGTCGTCGTCAAGCTTCACCATTGAACCGCAGAAGTCCCACTGTCACGGATGCTTGCGCCAACACGATTCGTACGCCACGTGCATTGAACTCGTTTATTCCCGGTTAATGATCCGAGACATACTGGTGTTACTTCGATCGTGCGTGGATTGGTGTTTTTGGCATGTCGGAGCTTTTTTGTTGTTGAAATTCTTGTACTTTTTGTGCACTAGTTTGTTCGTTTTCAAGTCAGTTCATAGCTAAGAAAAACTCATTCTCACTCCCTTTCCCGTGTACAAGTGTATAAAGTCTATCACACGAATTGAGCTTTCACAGACACAGCAATAGCTTGTGCGCATATTTGGCCACCGCTGCATGTACACAGATTTGTCCCTCTCCTTATTTGGAATCGAGTTGACTTCATCGGTCTCGCAATCTCTTTCCAGCAACACTTGCTTCATACCATCCCTCCCCCATTTTCTGGCCAGTAGCGTCTGTAAGTAATAGCTCAAGTTATTTGCAAAAATTGAACACTTTTCTATCGCTACATTGTGTTTTCTCTAATCTGTTGGATGTTGGAAACTGTCGAAGAGCTAGATTTTGACTGACTCTTATGATACGTTGCTGATGAGTACAGTCTATTGCCACATGGCTAAGTATACATACAGAGTTGTCTTAATCTGTACGAGTGAGGGTTAGATACCTTCATATTGAGGGTGATGGTCAGCATCTTTTTCGATGGGCTGCTTGTTTCAGACTGGCCATGAACTACGTCCGGTTTTTCCTGAAATTTTCTAGGCGTTTTTTTAGCAAAAGGCAACTAGGTGATCGTTCTGTTTGCGGTTTGATTCTGCCACTGTGAGCGGTAGTCTGGTGCATTATTATAAGTTACCGTTATAAGATCGAGGCTGCACTTATAATGAGTGGGGGGAATACCGTACTAACCTGCTTGTTAGAAGTACTTCAGTCATTTGACCAGGTGGTCGGACACCCTATCACTGCCAGGACAAACAACGGGTCGTTCGATACCTCCGATGTCTTATGCTGCGAATCTGTTTATGTAGCATGTGTTTTATCACGGGATTGACTGTGCGGTCGCCTGTCTGGCGGTATGTGCCTGCCGCGTTCGTCCATGCTCCCTCTTTTCATCCTCCCGTCGGCTAAGAATCGGTCTGTTTTCTGCTCTACTGTTCGATTTCAGCCTCACCTGTTATTTAACGCTCGACAATTTCTACACAACTTGAAGGGAATCGATTGTTGTTGTGGTGGTGTTTTACTTGTGTTTCTGAACTTTCTTACGACCAAAAAACCATTTATGAGCTTTAAGACGTGAACAACTTTGCTTCGGAAGTAACGCAGACCGAGGACATGTAGAAGTTTGTCAAACTGAGGTGATACAATCAATTCATATGGACGTCAAGGGAACAATCGATTTTAATGCACAGACTCCGACATTGTTTGCTCACGACTTTAGGGTGATTTCTTAATCTACCTTCGATGTTGGTTTACTCTGTTCTCACGTGGTCTGTCCACCATAGAAGCCTGTGAATAGATCCCGTTTCGTGTGATTATTACTGCCGAACCTCAGTAGCATGGTAACCTCGGTTCGGGATGAGCGATGCTGTTAATAAGAGTGATGCTAAACATATCCGACCTCAAGGCTGTGGCTCAAGCTGTGCCGAGTGGTAGCAAACACAATGTATATCTAAACTTCTTTTACATCACTGTTGCATATGATATTTCTCGGATTATGCTTCCCAACTACTATTTTCATGGTCCGAGCTACCTGAGTGGCGTTCACCGATATGTCTGTTCGCGATTGCGCGTCAAGGCTATTCGGAGGTCACGCGCAAGCATGATTTCTGATACACATGATGCCCTTTCTGTTGCGCCATTACCATGGAATTCAGTATCTCCGGTCAAGTTAATCTTACGTTAATTCATAGATGTTTGTTGTGAACCGCTGTAACTACCCGCTCTATATCTGATGGTCTTTCATCTTCGATTCTGCGATGTGCTTCATCGCCTTTTGTTATTGGTGGAAGGGATGTTGCAAGTCCAATCATCATCATCATAGACAGCAATACATCGGTGGTTCACACTGATGCTTGACTGCCACACAACCACGAAGAACAAAAAAAGGAAAAAAAACTTATATAGGAAGAAAGAAGAAATATAGAGGAGGAGAGGGAAGGACCTAACTACTAAAAAAATAGCTACGTCTATATTCACATACAACATCAAGGCGCCTACACCTTGCAAACAAACAACCGAGCTGTGAGTGAAAGTAAGGCGTCATCAGCGAGACAGCTTCCTTACGGCTTTCACTGCCCCGCATCATAAAGTGCACTCACTTCACAGACAACTCGGCCAAACAACGACAGCATTCACGCCACTGAGCTCGATTAGCCGCCATCTCACCTAACGTCTCAAGCCACCGACTCTGTGAGTCGCGAGGGCCCCAGCCCGGGAGACGAACCCGACCTACAGTAGCCAACCCCTTCGTGAACGATTTCATTTGTCTACGCCAGGTCATCATCTGTCCACCTTGCGCCAGTCAGCCGCAGCGTCGGCAAACAGTGCTCGGTGTGGCAAACGACTAGCTGGCATCCTTAGTACATGACCCAACCATCTAAGTCTGTGCAAATGTAGCGACTGAACAAGAGAACTCGTTTGACAATCAGTGCCAAACACCCGCTTCCTAACCTCCTCGTTGCTTACTCGCTGGTGCCACCCGATACGAGCGATTGAACGCAGACATCGGTGGTCAAATACCTGGAGACGGTTCACGTCCTCTACCCTGAGTGGCCAGGTTTCGCTGCCGTAAAGTAATACGGCCCTCACTGTTGTTTGATATACACGACCCTTAAGCTTTAGGGAAATACCTCTCTGTCGCCATAGGTGTCTTAGATTAGCGAACACCACCCTAGCCTTGGAAATACGCGCTTCTATTTCATTCCCTACACCTCCGCCGCCGCTGATGCAGCTTCCCAGGTATACAAACCGGTCAACAACCTCCATGACTTCATTATCTAACATTAAATCTACGTGATCACAACAATCTTGCAGAAGCACTTTGCATTTTGAGGCTGCAAAGCGCATTCCGAAGTACTTAGCAGAACGCGAAATAGCGTCCAGTGTTGTTTGTGCCGCTTGAAAGTTGTCAAACAGCAATACCTTATCGTCAGCATAATCAAGATCAGTCAGTCTTTCACCAGGTAGGAGGTCCACGCCGGCATCATTTGAGTGCCGCAGACAGTCCTCCATTATTTCGTCTATGACGAAATTGAACAAAAATGGTGAAAGGGGACAGCCTTGACGTACGCCGCTCCTGGTGCTGAAACTGTCAGATACTTCGCCGTAAACCCTAACCTGAGCTGAAGTATGGGAATAAAGCGCCGACAGTATGTTCACATACTTAGTCGGTACACCCCTACGTTTAAGCGACTCTAAAAGTGTAGATCGGTCTACCGAATCAAACGCACCTTTATAGTCCAGAAATACGGCGATTGTTGGCCGGCGGTACACATGACGCTGCTCCAGAATTTGACGAAGGGTAGAAATGTGATCTATACAACCCCGACCCAGGGCGAAACCCTGCCTGTTCTTCCCTAGTGTTCACCTCCCGAACTGCAGTGAG